>JXOV01009277.1:0-14094 GCA_001014945.1 Clogmia albipunctata | reverse complement strand
AAATAAATAAAATAAATAAATAAATAAATATCATTGACTTTGAACTAAAACTTCTTTAATTTATTTAAGGGATTTTCAATTTAAAATTCGCATATGTGTAATGGTTAAAGTTAGTCCAACAAATGGTTTCTCTTTTCATTTAAACAAACTTTTTGAACGTCATTAAAACAATAATTTATACTAAAGGAATAAATTACATTCTTTAAAAACTTTTGGATTTATTAATTAAATTGCATATGGAACCTGTATATACTAAACGATGGCAAAGAGGACAAGCTTATTAATTGCACTTTGGTTTTGTTTGTACGTATAACTTTTTTCATCCATCATCATATTAAAAAGGATGTTGACTTAAATTTATGTTAAAAGTGGTTAGCATTAAATGTAAACTTCCCCACATCATGCAAACTTACCCNTATATACTAAACGATGGCAAAGAGGACAAGCTTATTAATTGCACTTTGGTTTTGTTTGTACGTATAACTTTTTTCATCCATCATCATATTAAAAAGGATGTTGACTTAAATTTATGTTAAAAGTGGTTAGCATTAAATGTAAACTTCCCCACATCATGCAAACTTACCCCATGAAACCAAAGATTAATGACATGGTCAGCTTTAATTAAATGTTTGTTATCATATTGCCAACCCTTTCTACCAAATTTGCTTTGGCTGTGTAATTTCCTTTAAAAATTCATCTTTCTTGTGCTTATTATATGGTATTTCTTGAAAATAAATGTTTGTAACTAATTATAGTGGCTTTTAGTATTTTAGAAATAGAATATTTATCGCTGTCCGTACATGACTAAACCAACTATCTCATACATTATAAACTGTTTAAATTAATCTTTTTTTATAAATAAGTATACATTGTCAGTGCTCTAACAAACCGAATCTCTCCAAATTTTCTCTAAACGTGAAACGACATAAATAAATTCGACCTGATGACAGCAAAAAACTAAAAAAGTGAAAAGTATTTGATTTATTCATTCGCTTCTCGCCGTTTCTTTTATAACCACTTTACAAACACAAAACCCCCCATGAACCTTGTCGACATCCCCCTAAACAGTCGTCGAGACTGTGATAAAAGGACATAAATAAATAAAGACCACCTGTTAAATTTTGTGCAAAAAAACGCCCATCCTACTGTATGTTAAATTCTATAGTATTTTGCAAATACACAACTAAGGAAAAAGGCGAAAAAAGTCAAATCGCGTAAATTGATTAGAGATATATATTCAAATTTTCCCTTTAATAATAATAACAGTTAGTTTCTATTCATAACTCCATATATTCAATATCTAACAGGAAGTGTCTAGGGTCAATTATGATAATTGAATTAAAAGAGGATAATATCTTTATAGCCTAAACACCCGCTGTCATAAAAATATTGTTCAAGACTGTAACTAGCTGTTCCATTATGTCAAATTGACATTGCCAATATTGGAATCCAGATATGCACAATAACAACAGCTTTCGATAGTCATAATTATTTTAACTGAATTCTCTTTACACTAATTTCTCATAGTTCTAAATCAGGGGTTTAAGATTTTCAAAGAGAACTACTCGCTGCGTACTATGGCATTGTGACCCAATTTAACGGAAATCTTGCAAAAATTCGGATTGTCTTACTACCATCAATAGGTTATTTATTAAACACTCAACAGTGGAGTTTGCAATTCTTTAAGGTAATTATTGTGCGCATATTTGAAGATCCACTAGGAATAAAACCTAACATTATAAGTTCAAGAAAAAAACCTATTTCAGAACAATAGGACCATGCTAAGTGGCCTATTTCTTTTGTCAAAGTTGTATGTGACTGAAATAAAAATAATTTTTATATTTCTTTTATTATTCTCACAATTTTTAAGAGTAAATGTATTTCATGTTAATTTCTGATAAAAAATGGCTAGAAATATAAAAGAAGACAATCAACACAGAGAATAGTATTGCTGTACTCGTATGAAAAATGATAAAGCAAATTCACAAGTACTGTCTTCTGAGACGTCAAAGAATTAAAGGAATACCCTCTAGGGAATACCACACCTCGTTCCATTCTAGTCTTGTTATCTTGATATGTAATGTAGGTGAGAGCAAGTGTAGGATATTATCTCAATCTGTGAGTGAAATATAGTCATTCTGAAATGAGGGAGTAAATATGTTTTGTCACGCACCATTTGATGGTACATTAATTTTCTATAATCGTATGCTTTGGTTGATGATGTCAGGACCTTTCAAGTTTTTATATAAGCACTTCAGGTTTATTTAATTCGCATCCATTTAACCTCGAAATAAAAATATGTAATTCTCACGTTTATTTAATGAATAATTAATTTCTCGGGGATTTGTGTTTATGTTCATAATTGCAATGTCTCTAAATTGCTTTATTGATATAATCTTAAATTAACCAAGTTCGCATTTTTGAGCGTCTAAACTCAATGCATATGAAGCAATTTTCGGGTAAAATTTAATTCAATGGCAAATATTTGAACGAAATGAAACGTGTTAGTAGGGAGGTATGAGTTAAGGGTTCAAGTATGTTTGAAACCCCTTTCCACAATTAATTAATATGGTAATTTGTACCTGTAATAAATCATTAAGGAGAACTCAACATAAATTCCTTTTTCATTATTCGGCCGTTATTTCTTTGCCTAAAAGTTTAAGAATGGCATTCAGTAGGTCAAAGTGCTTTCGCCATATGATTTCATAAAAAAAATCGTAGACAATACAAAGTTTAGGAAACCCATTCCAACACGCACGATTATGATAATCATCTGACATAATCTAAGGCTGTAATCGCGAATTTATGAGATTCAAATACGACTCACATTAGAATTTATGCGATTAGTATCCAAGTTTTATTCCTTGCCTTTTACCCAAAGCATGTGTGTGCACTTGATTACTGTTCGGAGCGATAGCATTTAATTGAGTCTTAGTCACGAAGGGCCAGTTTGTCGTTTGAGACCAAAAATAGCTATTTGTATATAATGTGCCATTTTTATGTTTCGAGTTGAAACATTTACAGTTCTTGCTAATGAAATCTTACAAAAAAAGGTTTGAGGTATTGGTCATGTATGAACAGATTCAACTCGTAAACGGCCTTCTTGGCCATTAGGTACTCTATCTTCGAGTGATTATTTATAACAGATCAAAGTATTTTCATGATATTATATTTGTAGATAGATCAACAATTATTACTACTTTTAATTTATTTGCGGATGCGTTCTTCTGAAAACTAATTTTATTTATGATTATTTGGTCAATGCAATAAAATATTGGGCATTACAGACCTAACATGTAAATGGAACGATTTGTTGTGCTACACATTAAATTCAAATTGAAAAATGTTTTGCGATTATAGAAATCAAATTTCTTTACAAATGCCAAACAAATCTTCTAAGGCTAATCGTAAACTACTCTTTCGTTAAAATATAAAGCTATTAAATTTTTCCGGGCTAATTATTGTTGTTATGTATTCTTAATAAATAAATAAAATGATTAGAAAATAATATTAGTCTTAGTTGTATCATACCTAAAAATAAATTACTGTATATTCATATATTCTCAAATTTGAAAGTAAATACTCTATGCCATATTAAACATTTGAATTCACATTCTTAAATAAATCATAAATCTTTGACGAATCAATTTATTTCGCATTGTTGACCGGAATAAATATACACATCACCGCTTGGGCAGAAAGTGAAACCCTTTCTCTAATGACCAAAAAAACTCAAATGTTAATTGGTTTGATTACTTGGAAAGTTGGGATTTGCTGGGGTTGAGTTTAACAGTTGAAACAGCTTGTGATTAGCATATGTCACAAACCAAGTCTATAGTTTTATTGTTTCCAAATAATAGTCGCTTTGTCCTTTGCAATTCGGACGTGCAAATAAATTTTACAGTATCGCCAAAGTGTGAAATGATCTTCAAACTGGCATATGACATGGTATTATTAATTATTGTAGAGCAAGGAAAACTTCTAATATTTGGAGAAAAGGAATGGGAGGGTAAGATTTGGTCACATACTTTGCAATTGGATTTGTATAATTAAGTACACGTCTTGAATTCGATATTGTTATCGCAAGACAGCATGTCCCAAATTGTTATTTGGATGGACAGATGGATTTCTTATTTATGACATTCCTTTTGGATTAAGACAAGTTTAGTTGAAGTAATATTGTGGGGAAACCACAATCCTTTTTATATTAATACCGAATTTCAAAATTATTACTTTCTGCCCTTTCATATTTTGCTTGAGATTTCATAATTCCATTTGATATATATTTATATTTTATATGGTATCAATCGCGAAAAAAATATTTTCCAATTTAGCTTCAGCTGAATTGTACTTTAATTATGAATGATTCAAACGAATACAAAAATAGATGAAGTGTCGTTGAAACATTATTATTATAAATTTTATCTCTTCATTTCTTAACTTCACTTTATTGTAAAGGTACGGGGTAAATTACGCAAATCCACCTTTCAGCATACAACTCGATCTTTATGTTCCCCCATCTCATAAGAAACGAGTCACCCAAAATACGAATTCTTTTATGGAGGATTTATGAAAAGTCAACATTTTTGTTGAATGCGAGTAAAATATGACAATTTAAATATTTTTTTAATAAAAACCACTTATAAAGTAAAGTTCATGTGGCGATGAATGGATTATTGTTTGAGTGGGATCAAATTTAAATCCCCTTTGTCTTTAACGCTCATTTCTAATGTACATCTCTTGCTTATTTAATAATGAGTTTTGCTTAACATAGGAACAAAACACAAGCAGTTTAGTGTTTTGTATATCAACTTCCACATTCTTCAGTTACTAATGTAAGTGGATGTAGTTATAACTAGAAGTTGTACTAATATTTTTGTTATATTTATAAAATGAGTGAAGAAAGATCTTAGAAAAGGATATTGTATCGGTAATGTATGTTCTCTTAAGGCAATTTTTTTGCGTCCAGAAAACTGAAATATTGAGATCTTAGGAATATTAATTTTTTACTGTAAATTGCACCAAGAAAAGAAAAAAATAAACAACTGGTTTTAAAATAGAAATTGTTGAAGAAATTTAAAACAAACCCTTGTTAGTCCCAAGCCTTTCAAATATACGAGTAGGAAAATATTCTTAAAAATTATAAAGTAGTTATACTTTATAATTTATTTCAATAAAATAACCGAATAATTTGGAATGAGCACAGTTTTCATTTTATGTATTTTTTTTTAATAAAATGTGGGCAAAATTGGGATTTGTATGTTTTAATCTCAATTTTCATTGAGGGAAGGGGAGATTTATTAGTATAAAGATAATGAAAACAGTCCCAGCTTTATTGCAGATGTAGCTGTAAATGACTAAATTAGGCGAAATGTGCGAAACAAAAAATGTCGCCCATTCGGTGGCCGTGGCAACATTGCAATTGGAAGAACTTTTAAAGTTTTCCTTCTGTTTATGCTCCTTCTGTTCATTAATATCTATATGGCGCGAATTATGATGAACGATCATATAAAACATCCTTTTTTCTCATTATCCCATTTAAATTCAACGGGATGATTTTTGTTTTCTCTCTTTTTAGGGTTTTTCTTATAATGAAACTGGATGAATTTGTTTTGACCATTTTCCCCCCTTCGGAAAATCTACATAATTTCCTGTCTGGATGCATCTTTTGAAGGAGAGTAGTTGCTTCTTAATGATTAACGCGGCCAACGATTGAGCTAAGATGATTATACGGTTGGGGGGAAAATCAATAATTTCTTTGTTGCGATTTCAAATATACGAAATAAGAGTTTCAAACTTTGTCGAGTAAATGTTTAAAACGATTCAATTAAACAAAAGAGTATAATTTTCAATCTTACAAGAACCAGAAGTAATAACTTTTCTATTTTAATAGAATCAACTTTTTGGAATAAAAACAAGTTTCTACTAAAATAAAAGTTCGTTGGTTAAGTACTAGATATATTTTTAAACCTTGGATAGATTACGTACATATACAATTGTAAAGGTAAACCGTTTGCTTTTATATATCTGAACTATAGATTACGTAAAATCTTTTGGTTAGACTTGTATCGGTAACGGAAGTCTTGTTGTTGGTATATACAATGTTGTGTACATTTTTAATAAAAAAATATAGTGTGCAAGAATAACAACCTTTTTAAGTAATCATTTAAAACCTGTAAATTTTGTGAGAAATTAATCATTCTCATCTGTTGTTTTGTAACTTGTCAAATGAAGGGGTTTTGCAAATCCATTGTAGTGGATGACGCAGCGCTCTTCCAGACTATTCGGTAGATTAAGTAGAGTGTTAGACGTTATTGTAGATGGAGACTTAATTTGACCGTCATCGAGGTCCAGTAAAGAACACCAAGCTTGAGTTCTACTCTTTCATTTTTACAAGTGATAATCAAAGTAAGTACAATAGTGCTTTTATTAAATGGCGATCCTGCCACGTTACTGTTAGTGA
Organism: Clogmia albipunctata; assembly: GCA_001014945.1. Classification (NCBI taxonomy): domain Eukaryota; kingdom Metazoa; phylum Arthropoda; class Insecta; order Diptera; family Psychodidae; genus Clogmia; species Clogmia albipunctata. The sequence goes on along the minus strand of JXOV01009277.1, from coordinate 7,631 downwards.
TCAGTGACGAGTAAGGCGAATTTGTGAATCTAAAAGACAATGTTATTAAAAGATGAATTTATTTCATGATTATAATAATAATCGATTTACTTTCCATCCATAGCTTAATTTGTTTAAATGAAATATTAGTTTAAAACTTTTTTAGTTTTTACCTCCTACTAAAAAGTTTATTTATAAATTTTATTTATTTTGAAAATCTCAAAAATATCATTCCAATCTGGATTGGTTATATTGACATGTAAGGCAGATAAAAGCAAGTTTATGGCTTATCTTAAACTGGACGTAAAATATATTCATTTTAGGAAGAGGGAGTCTCGTCACCATTTGTTAAAACATTAACATTCTATGATTGTATGATCTTACGGATGATAGAAATCAATTTTCCATAATTAGAAGCCTGTCTTTTAAACATTGAATTTGATTATGTTATAAATATAATAATTTGCTTATCTCGTATTAAACTTCAGGAGGACAAATATTTCATTAACTCAATAAATATGTATACCTATTTATTTCTTCATAATTCAAAACTTAATCCAGTTTCACGTTCTAATTTTTAAGAAATCATGTTTCATTGAATATAGCAATTGGAAACTCCTTCCAAAATTATTTCATATAGTAATTTTTACCAAATCAATCAATCATTAACCGGAGCTGAAAATGATTTTTTTAGTTTTTCACAGAACAGAATGTAAGTTGATGGGGTTTCTCTTTTGTGAATAACTAGGAGTTTGAATGAATACAATATCCTGATATGCAACACGCACTTTTGAATAAGAATGGCAAAGTCCATCTCGTCATTCCACTCAAGTGTTTATTGATTAGTAATCCTAAAAAAGAAAACAACAGAAATTAAAAGAAATTCTTTAAAAAATCGTTTTTGTGCTCATGATCCTTGAATGAAACACATTAGTCAACTTGAGCACGCACGAATGTGACATAATCCAGTGCCCAAATCTTTTTGAAGAAAGTGTCATCACTGCTGTATATTATATAATAATTATTCATGTTATTCACGCAACGTAACTTTTTATTCCTCCCTATCATGCATAAACTACCCTTAATTAGAAACATGTCAATTTTCTAAGTAGTCATAAACCATTAATTGCCACTATTTGAGCCCACTATCCTTCATTTGAGTGACGCAAGGGAAACATGAGCTGAGTCCACGTGAACGATTAATTAATTTGGAAAAGGGTTCATAAATTTCATATTATTGAGGAAGAGAAAGTGTTCTTATTTTGAAGCGTGTTCGTGTAATGGCTTAATTTCCTGAACAAACATTGGGTTACCTATTTCGAAAAACCTATTTATGGTCGAACCTTATCGTTAAGCAATATATTGATCTTAGCCCGTTCTTTGTTTACCTTGAGTTCGTTTTTCTGTAATTTATAGGCAAACATTGGACTAATAAAAAGTATTTGTCTATCTAATGATCTAATATGTCATTTGTTCCTAAACAAATAATTTCTACTATCGAAAATGTTAGGCTTTTAAAGAATTTCCATTCCATATAACAATAATAAAAATCTAAATAAACTTCCAAAAATTATTCTGTGTAAATAAAACTTATTTTTTGTAGGTATGTGAGCCTTACAGAAATTTCCTAATTTTTTTTTATTTAACATTAATCTTTTGTTTGCTGAACAGTTCACATTAAAGAGCCACCTGTTTGATTTTGCTTGAAATGCCCTTACCTTGTCCGGCAATAATTTTACCATTGTCACAGAGGGTGAATTTTGCACAAATCAGATAAGGGTAGATTGGCAATGATTTAAAATCCAAATGACGGTAACGGATTGGATCTATCCGATGTATATATCCATCGTCCAATAATCGATTCAATAAATATGTATTTATCTCCTATTTAGTTCATACAAGTATGTTCCACAACTGCAATCTGAAATTGTGATGAGATGAGGAGGAGTTAGGAGGCTTCAGAGGGTGGGAATGAAATGTATAAATGCAATTTATATGCATTTTTAATATTTAGTTTGTATTCTTCAATAAATAATTAACAATTAATTTTTAAATACCCATTTCGGCAACAAAATAAATTTTGTTAATTATTTTCTTTTAATTTGGATTTTAAAACAAATTAACGTCTACACAATGTAACTTTTAGACAAGTTTCTGACATTGTTGAAAATTACAAATGCCGAAAACGAGAAATTACCCTCAGGTTGTGGTCTTCGAGGATTATGATTTTCAGCAGTACACGTCTCAATTTCGAAATTGTTATCGCAAGACAGCATGTCTCAAATCGTTATTAGAACGGACAGATGGTTTTCATATTTACGACTTTCCACCTTGGCTCAAGACTAACAATATTGGAGGCGGATGAGCAGACCTGTTTCCAAACTTTATGAAGAAACCACAATCCTTTCACATTAACACACAATTTCCAGACTTAACAATTGATATTCTACGTATAATGTACAATGTGCCAGATTCAAGTCAATAAAATTGTTAGTAGATATAAATTTTATGATCAGTCTACTAGAAATATCGTATATTTTTGCAATAGATGATAAATTAAATGAATTCCAAGATGTCGAACATGAAAATCATAAAATAATTTTGTTTCATTTCTGACATCATCTTAGATTTGAAAAATTGTTCATCTTAAAAACTTAAAGGGAATAGTTTATAGTTATTTCCCCTTATAATTATCAAAATTCATTTTTACAATAGATATTTTGCTCAAACTATTTGTTTGTGTCCCTAATTTCTATATTTTTTCATTTATTTTATTCAATATAATGAAATATTTATAGTAAACTACTAAAGCTTAGCTTAAATATGAAATCTAAACAGACTGACTCATGAAACTCAACAATAATTTCGAAGTTCGAAATATTAACCAGTCGTATAAAAAAGGTTGAATACTTTCGGTGGGTAATTTGAGCGCACTCTACAGTTTAGCTGTCATTTTCGATTGTTGTTTGTAATATAATTATAATATAAAATTGTTTTTTTTTTCAATAAATTGTCTTAAATTGTGTATCAAATGGTACATACGTATATATCAGATAAATATTAAGTACGAGCCAATGCTTCTAAATTCAATTGAATTCAGGGTCGAATACTTTCATAAGTAACTATAAAATGATATCTGTCATTTCAAAAACAGTTCATAACGTTTGAAATTTTGTTGAGTGAAACTACTCGAAACTACTACCACTTCAAATCTGGCACCCGACCAGAAAGGAGCTCCCGCCTTCTTCGTTTGGAAGCTTATCCGAAAGTTGTTCGAATATGAGAATTCAATTCAAACGCCTTGCTCAAACTGGTCAAAAAGGCATTGAAGCTTCCCGACTTCGCCAACGGACCAGCAGCTGAGGAAGAAGACGGCGGCCCAGCAGCAGCGGAGGAGGCAACGGCGGTGCCGGAGGACGGAAATCCCGGAATTTCCAGTCCCAACTCCCACTACCACCATCGGATCTCCACAACCGCTTGGAGCCCGTCCATTTTCAAACCGAATTACCCTTCTCGCCACCGTATTCCTTTGCCAATTTTTTTTTTTTTGAAAAATTGCCTTTGGTTCACAGCGGCACTTTAAACTAGTCCACCTGTTGTTATTGGGAGCACGCTTCATGCATAGCCCCATCACATAGCCCTTTAGGCATTCCCTGCCCTGTTGTTCTACGAATGGTCAGTTTTAGTCGGTAAAAATCTCGGCATTCGGTTTTTGGGAAACGTTTCCCGCCTAATCTTGGTTACTGCCCTCAGCAGTAGATCCCGTGGCCTCCCTCCGAGGACCCTGTGAAGATCTCTGTCCATCTCAGCGCTCTGAGTAAAAAAATCAAAAACAGTTATTTTAAAATCTTTATCAGTAGAGTGATTAGCAATAAACGTAGATAATTTTAAACGGGTTATTGTATTATATTATATAATTAAATTTTCAATTTTCAATAAACCTGTATATTCAATATACTTTATTCTGCTCGTATCTGCTATCGTATGAAATAAGATTTTTCAATCGAGTCAATTATTCGCCAATCAATTTGCAAATATTATCTTTCGAATTTTTATTCCCATCTCACTCTCGTATTCCAGCCACATACAAACATTCAAACCGCTAACGTAGAGCTCAATTTAACGCTTTTGTTTTGCAAACTCAAATCGTATTTCGCATAAAACTAGGGGGTGAACGCTTTTTGTAACCGATTTATCGAATATATTATATAAAGCAAGAGATAGACGAACTGGTAATCAAATTTATGGGGTGAAAAGTGAGCAAAAATTGATCAAATAACATAGTAGAATAGAAATTCAAAAGAGGGGGTGCGGTAAATTCGCAAGTTTGTCAAATTACTCAGATTGATATCTGACTGATGAACTTCATAAAGTAGCTACTTCTATTTTCATTATATATTTAGGTTTGGGTTAGGTTTCTAATTTAATAGAACTTGGAATTATTTTTATGAATTTCTTTAAAAACGAGAATTATCAGTTAATATTTTAACATTTCACAATACCTCGTTGTTTTTGCAATTTTAGCGCAAAGATAACACCAGAATTGTTATTAATTTTAATTGTTCGTCTGAAAATTTTTATTCAATGTGGTGGGTACGTAGAAATGCATATTTGTGTTTTTCATTATCTCATTTAATTTGATTTTGCAGAAACTTGTATAATTAAAATCTCTTGATATCATGATGGGCGATATTATTAATTCTTTTCCTCCGCTTGGAATATCTAGAGGCATTCTCTTCGGAAGCAGTTTCCTCTTAATAACTGAGTGAGCGAAAATGATGGAAGTGGAAAATCAATAATTTGCTTTTTTGTGTAAACGAAATCAAATATTCGAAAATTAATTTATTAACAAGTTTGTAAAAGATGTTAAAGAGTTATATCATTTTGCACTCTAATAAACAAATATTATTATTTATCAAAAACACTGATATATATAATTAACATATTTAATAAAAATGCAGAGTAATGAAGGACTATTCAGGTGAAATTGGTCTAGGTGCTATTAATTGACTAATAATACACCGAAAACAAATAGTCATCGAAATGTCGAAAACCCGTTAGTTGAGGTTGAGACCCCCTATGTTGAAATTAGAATTGAATTGAAAAGGATTTGTTTTATAATCAATTGAATGCACAAGACATTGAAAACAGTCTTGTTATTTCAATTCAGAGATAAAAAAAAAGTTTGAGAACTAGTGATTATTGAGGTAAGTCATAAAGAGAAGGAGATTATTGAATAATAATTGTATAAAATAAACTCTCTTTGAAATGTTCTATCAATAACTAATATGTATTCATTTTACTTTTGATATTTAAGGGGGCTGAGCATAGACTTTATTAATGGGCTAAAAATCAATAGGATGATTAACATTTTTTAATAATTAAAATTTAGATACAAAAGATATTGATAATTGAATTTTTTTAAATTATGGAATACCCAATGTTAATTATACAAAGAAAGATTGAACCACATTGAATGGTTAAAACAATAATTAATTAATTTTCGGGACATACCTAAATCATATTAAAACACTAAATCCTAATCAATTAAAACATATGTACTCGTATATCCTTATATTACTTTCTTTTTTAATTATTTCTTGTTTCTGGTTCAAATTGTTTAAGTGAAAATTTAAAATGCAGAACGCAACTATCCTACATACTTTTAGCATAAATAAACATTAAATTGAATATTTAATATTAAATTAGTACCCTCCAAACCCATAGAAACTCCTTCAGAATGCACCAGTTCGTATAGTCTTAATGAAAATGAGTCTTTTGTAAACCAATCCAAGCGTCATTCGAATTTTTTTATTAAAGAACAACAGCTCTTGATGAAGTGCTTGATCTAATTTGCTATACATGCATCCTCGAAAGCTTTTGTTTGCTAATCATATTCAGTAAAAGGTAATTAGGCACCTTCTACCAAAGACAAAACTGTTTCTATTTATGGCATTTAAGAAACCTCTAAAATATTTACCTACTAGACAAAACTAAAAGATTTTAAGAATCCGATCGGGGAAAATTTTGTATGTGATTGCTGTAGAAATATTTATATTCCCTATTCATTTATATAAATGAAAGTGTTCTGACAATCAAAATACCCCGGTTTGTTTTCTCAGTCCTTATTATTTCAAGAATTTCGAAAAGAGAAAACCAAAATTAATTAAAAAAAAGGACAGAGACATAAGGGTGGAAGGAGTATAAAACGGCCATCTTTGGTAGACATGCTACATTTTTGAATAAATTATTAAGGTCGGCGTCCTCGTCGAAATAAAACAACACACTGACAGCGAAATAAATAAATGTGGAATGAAAATTAAAAGAAATCGATAAGGCCGGAGAGGAAGAGAAAGTCAATAAGAGTACGAGGCTGGGATGAGGACTAAAGGTATGACGAGTGGACTGAACGAAAAATTAAATATTTTTCATTTTCTTATCATAAAAACTCACAAAAACCACGTATCCCGACTCTACTACAGACAAAGCTGTAAATGATTAAATTAGGCGAAATGAGCAAAACAAAACCGGCGTCCCTTTGGTCTCCTTGACAATACTTTAAAATCGAAAGAGGAACTTTTGAATTTTCCCATTTATTCCTCTGCTTATTAATGTCTGAGTGGCGAAAATGAAATGTATGTATATTCACTTTTTACTCATTATTCTATTTGAGTCAAAGAGGATTGCTCTTGATTAATTTCTCTCTTTTTCGCGGCCTTATCATAATAGTCTCTAGATGATGGGACAAATAATTTACCCTCTTTCTCCTTCTTGTGTAGAATCTTTGTACTTGTTTCCATCTGTAATGGTATTTTAATTTTTTCAACGAAAGCAGTCCTGATATAAGAAAGAATGATTAACACAACCAAATCGATTCTGCCAAAATGAGAATGACGAAGGGAAAAATCGATACTTTATGTGTTGCGAGCCGATTTCGAATATTGGAAATAGAACATGCAAACTGAGTTGAGCTGTTCAAGTACGGTATCTTACGGTATTGAAAGGAATTAATTAAATGCAAATGGGTAAGAAGAATGGGGATAGATTAAATAGTTTCAAAGAAATCTCATTTAATTGATGAAATTGATCAAATCAATGTAAACAAATGCTGTCTTAAGTAAATTAAATTCAAATAAATTATTTGAAAGTAATTATAAAGGCCATTGAGAGAAATCTGAAAAACTGAACTTTCTAGAATTTATTACAATTAGTGAAGTGTATGAGTGTTTTTATGAATAATAATTCTTGCAAAATATGACTTTAAAAATACATTTGATAGCAACATACAAAACACTTAAAGCTACCCTGATTTGTTGTAATGGATGTGGATAAGGAGGACGACAGTGATCGGAGGAGATGGTATCCTTCACCCCAAGGATGGTACATTGGACCGCTGATCACTCATTGATTTCCCCATGGGAGTTGTCTTCACTACCAATTCATTGATGGATTGTTTGGTCCGGTTTTATAATATAGGTTGGTATGATATGGTGTAGTGTAGGGGTTCCCTAACACAGGTAAAAATTTTTCCTCATGGGTCATTGGTAGTTGAAATCCTCCGCTATGCCCGGGATTCTATATATATATAATCAGGTAGTGGGGGCCGAGTGTCAATTTATTCGGGATATTCAGAACCAATAAATGAAACACCT
>JXOV01009276.1:0-47699 GCA_001014945.1 Clogmia albipunctata | reverse complement strand
TCATCCAACTGTTGAAGATTATATGATAAAATAAATAATTTTTTTTTTAGTAAAATAGAATATATTAAATTATAACAAATATTCAAAATAATTATTGATCCAACCACGCCGATAATGCATTATTTAAAACTAGCACAAGAGTCCTTTAAAGTCATGAGAGTCAACTGCANCAATTGAATCTAATTCATCATCCAACTGTTGAAGATTATATGATAAAATAAATAATTTTTTTTTTAGTAAAATAGAATATATTAAATTATAACAAATATTCAAAATAATTATTGATCCAACCACGCCGATAATGCATTATTTAAAACTAGCACAAGAGTCCTTTAAAGTCATGAGAGTCAACTGCAATTTATACAAGTTTTTATGCATTTTTAAATAAATTGAGACAACAAAAATTAGAGAATTATATCTGTCGTCTCCCACTTCCACATAGTTTAAATAGTCTTAATTTATTTAACTTTTTCAAATAGAGGATCCAATATGATCATTTCTTTAAAAAATCCCTTTAATTCTATAATCAATTTGAAGAAAATCTGTTACGGAGGTTATTTTTTTAAAAACAGAGGAAACATTATACCGTGATATAAATTAAAATTATACAGTGTTTACGTTAATCACAATTAATAGTGCTGTTAATTACCGTAAAATATTGATTATAATTTATATATTTCAATCAATATTAATAAATTTAATAACAAGGTCTAAATTTAATACACTTCAAAAAATCAAAACTGGCGTTTCACGTCATATTGCCGGCTTATTTAAATCTAATAATAAATAAATAAATAAATTATTTATAAAAAAACAATTAGGAACTTTCATCAATTCGCTTTCCAATATTTCAATGGGTTGTAATAAAAATATCCACATTAAATGATTTACGGCTTTTAGCAACCACTTGAAATACCAATATTAGTAATTACCTCTGATTTGTATATTTGATTTGTTGTTTATAATAAATGGGAAATGGTAGTAAAATTCTTCAAATAAAATAATCATTGATGATGTGTATCCCACAATTATTTTTCTTATTTAAATCATAAAACAACCCAAGGGCATTTGAAATCACTGGAGATATGATGTTTTTCCTATTAAGGAAAATGTATTTTTCTTAGTAAAAAAGTGCAAAAACTTTGGTTAAAAGTAACTTATTGTTAAATCGTTAAGACAATATTTGAACCATTTGATTCTCCATCATTAATATCATCTATTTTATCCTGTGGACATGTCGGAAATTGTAAAATTTGACTAGAAGTATTCAGAAGCCATTAAATTAATTTTCTGGCTTTTTGGCCCGTTACGTCATCTCGATCCAGGATCATTGTCCTTTTTTCATTTAATAATGAATTACTAATGACAAAGTAATAATTATAAATCACCATATATATAGAGACACCAATGAAAAATACGGTATTATATGGGATGTGTCTCCCATCAAATTACCCATTTCTATTTTGCAGAAATGGCTCTTATGCTGTTTCTTATTAGAAAATAATGCTGATACAACTGTTAAATAAATTGCTTCAGCTGAATATGCTTTATTATATTTTAAGGACGAATTGAAGAAAAAAAAACCTTGAACGATGCTTACATGAAATAAAGAAAGCGTCCTATTTTGCAGGAGAATTTTTTTTGATCTTGCTATTTCTCGAAGAGGTGATCATAATTAAGCACCGATATTTTTAATTTTTTTTACCGAGTAAAAATAAAATTATTGAGTATATTTCGTTAAAGCAAATTTATATTGGAAAGTTTAATGAAAAAAATTTGTTTCGGTTGCGCTTGCAATCTTGTTGTCTAATATAACAAATTTTATAAATGACTTCATCTTTACTAAGAAATAAACATTTATTGAGTCTTTTCTGTTTTTTGTTAATATCAAAATGAAGCCAGGTTTTGGAAATACAGTGGACGCCGCTTATTAGGACCACTCTGGGACCGGCATAATTTGGCCCTATTAACCGATTGGTCCTTTTAAGCGATTGGTCAATCAAAGCTACAATTTTATCTGTAGGTAGATTTTTAAATATGCACGAGTATGTAAATATGTATATACATTCATATGTGCTTGGAAAAGTGTATTTATTAAATAATAATTTTTTGATATATGTGTCTTGCAAAATTTAAAAATAATTCAATCGTCAATGACGTGTACATGGATGGTGTCTTGTCAACCAAACAAATATGAACGTTAATTCTCACCTGATAATAATGAAGGAAAAGAAATGTATATAAGAAAATGTAATGAATTTAGCCATCTATTTAACAATTAAATATGAATCTATATATTGTAAGGAATATATTGATGATCAAAAAATTTAGAACAGAGTGAAGTGTAAACTATTTGGGTGTCACCAAGTGGACAAACACAAACATGTAAGGAGACGATTTTTTGCGGTTTTTCCTACTCTTTTCACTATGTCAGTCGATAAAATAAGCGTAGGACAAGATTGATGTCAATAAAAATAAACAAAAGACTGAGTTGTCGCCAATGGTTCTTGCAATTTCTCTTTGTTTTAGTGATCTTGGCCACAGAATGGTCCCATAAAGCGATGGGATTGGCTCCATTAAGCGATGAATTTTCAATGTATTTATATACGGCCGATCCGTTCCTAGCCATTTTGGCCCAATAAAGCGATTGTTCCTATTAACCGTGGTCCTAATAAGCGGCGTCCACTGTACCTATACAAATTCAATAATAAAAGTATAATTAAAGGAATTAAAATTACCTTCATTTCAAAACGAATGTCCCTATGATTCCGGCCATCCTCTTCCAGAGAGTCTTCACTGCTTCTCCGCGACATGGTATTACTCCTAGTGCCTGGTGTTGAGGCAGCGGAGAGGGTATACCTAGCCCTGGTCGATCCGATAACTTCCGACTGAAGATCAAAGGCTCGATCCGCATTTTGCTCTAGCTCTTTTTGTTGGCGTTCCAACTCTTTCATCCGAATCTCTCTCGCCTCAGCTCTTGCTTGACGACGAGCCGCAAGCCGTGCCTCCGCCTGGAATGAACAAAATTTCCACAAATTATTAATACAAACTCTATGAATCACTGGTGACGTCAAAATGCAAATAAAATATTTAAGAAATTACTAAATCAGTGGTGTGTTCTAGAAAGGTGGAAATGATATGTTTATCCGGATCGTATTCCTCATCTGTGGCATTTTCAGTCTCCTCCTCCTCACTATTATATTCATCACTAAGATTTTTAAGGTTATCTTTCAGTAAATCACCACTTTTCCTTAAAATCAACTGTTCATTCATGGTCTCGATCAGATTGTCCATTTGGACGTTATTGTTCGTGTCCAAGTCCTCCATATTTGCATCAGAGAATCACTTCACTATAGTCAAAAGCATGAAATAGCTTGCCAATTCTTTCAAATTCAACACAGCCTTTGGCAGTATTATATCAGTTTCATTTCATTAAATTCACGATCGATAAGATAAGGCCTGCTTTTTTGTGTGTGCATGATTATGGATCGGCTTTTGAAATGCCTGAAAAGCACAGTGATTCGTTGAACCCCGATTTATTTATTTTTATGTAATGTGACGAGACCCATTTCGCTCATTCTTTGCATTTGCGACCCTATTGCTGTTACTGAACCGTTCTTCTCTCTCTCTCTCATTTTGTTACACCACCATCTGAATATTAAACACCCATTTCGGGTGCTCCGTAAATCACTCTATTTGGATTTTGTGGTAATTAGTATACAAACGATTATTTGCGAAAATTATTACACAGAAACAACACCACGTTGATAACGTAGTTTTTAAAGTCTATTTTCACCCATTTGTACATATAATATAGAGGTGTTCACACTGTATATACCTAGAATATCAACTAGAGTACAGAACAGCCTCGACTATTTGATACTTTTATTCTTTATTTATGACAATTCATTCCACTAATTGACATTGAAGTCATTTCCTTTCAAATTATTTATCACCTTTTAAATATATGATAAGCAGATATGATGGCCAATTTATTCTTCATGTTAATATTTAACAAAGGTCACTTCAAAATTTATTCAAATCATTAACGACGTGTTTAATCAAGTTCGTCTAATTAGTTTAAGGCTCATTATATTAATAGTATTTTTTTAATTGTTAAAAACCATTGTATGGAAATAATTTTATGCATTTCCGTATGTGAAGTTCCTGATGTTCATCAATCTCGTACTTGAAATTCAATTTAAAAAAAGGAATAAAAAAAAAACTTTTTTTCCACGAGTGTTATTGGAAAAAGGTAATGTTTTGAAAGACAAAAAACTTCCTATTTCTCATAATTATTGATTTATTTATTAAATATATCAAACATTATTTATTAATTTGATTTGTTTTTATAGCTTTCACTAACTTCATTTAAAATCAAATCATAATAAATGAAACGGAAAAATTTTACACCCGAGCAGGACATACATTTTTTTACTATTTTCCTTAAAAATTCACGTAAAAACAACAATTTTTATCCTTTACAACGGTTTCTAATAAACGTTATAACTGGATTAAAATTTATAGTGTTTTCCTCAAATTGGTGCCGAAATCTGAACTTTGAAACAAATTTATTCCTAGAATCTAAGCTGCTCAACCTTGTATAAGTAGTCCGGATTTTACGTAACGTCATCAAAAATTATTGTCTGAAATAGTTATTACACGTATTTAATCACTTTGAAAGTCTTTTGTTACAATATTATCGCTAATTTTCTTGCATACAAAATCAAAACATTGAATGGTATCCGGCTGATGACGTTTCACTACTAATACCACCACAGATCTATACAACCTTATTGTTAATTAGCGTTGCCTAGAATATGATTTTCTTTTTGTCACTAGTGAAAAAAATTCAAAATTCTCACTAGTGCGAAAATATAAACTTAAATAGATATCGAAAAGCTAAACTTTCGATACGAAAGGGCAAAAACATCGTAAAATACGAATTGCTTGTATGACTTGATTTTTGAGGATATTTACAAATTGGAGCAGAGTTTTATAAAATCGTCAGTAAATCTAATTTATTTCGAACATAAGTCAGTAATTCTTTTCAATTTTTCCGTATAATTAGTCCAATTTATTTGTGTGGTGCTTTGACACAAAAATTTTTCCACTGAATAAATATTCTGGCTTACTACATTCAGTTTTGTAATCTGACTGTCAAAACCATAGAATTTGAATTTCTATTTCATGATAACTTTTGAAGAAAAGTAGGTATGAATTAAGAATTGACGAATCATATCAAGTTTTTAACTGTTTTTTTTTATAATTCGTAAATTTTTTTTCACTACTTCGTCGTGCAAACAAACAATACTCGTAATAAAAAAAGTATAGTTTAAATATATCTTACAAAAATAACTATTATCTAATTGATAACGATTTTTTATCATTGCAATCATTATTTTAATTGTAAAAAAAACTATTTTTTATATCTCTTACCATATTATAATTATTTCGTTTCTTAAAAAAAAAAGTATTGACATTTTTAAAATTTGAAATTTATGATAGGAAAGAATGCTTTAACACAATTTTGTGATTTACTTTCGAAATTCACTAAAATCATGACTTTATACCTTTATTTCTCATTTCCAAAACCTTTTCATTATGGCTTTACAACCCAAGCTATAAATTAGCATTAAACCTTTACACTTTCCTAGGGCCAAATCAGAACAATAAGACAATTTGTCACCCGTATAATTGCGGCAATTTCGACTTTAAAATTTATGCCGTAGTAAAACTACAGTTTCTTGCAATTAGGCAAAGCGACAGAGCACTCACTTTCGAGTCATTGCGCTACCAAACATCTGTTTTGCTTAATGGTTTCTAAAATTATTTTGACTTCAGACCGGATAACAATGTATTTCAAAAATTTCTTGGCCAAAAATTAAAGCCTAATAATACAGCTTATTTTTAAAACAGCCCCACTTGTAATTGTTTTAAACCCAATTAGATAATCCATCATAATCGCTTATCCACTGTACTGAAAGTAACTTGGACTCTACAATGAGCTTTGTTGAAATTGCGATAAAGGTCGGATTAAACAGGAATGCCACACTCACGAAGCGATAAACACTTGAATAAAGAGACCCGACATCAGTTTAACACACAAAAAAAAACTGTCGCAAGGTCGTGCTTATAAACAGAAAATGTGACTTTCTTGCGCTAAAATTAAGGTTCTTTTTGGTCTCCAATTTGTCGATTATGACTGTACGAAATACAACAGCAAATGTGAGTTTCTTACTAATATAATTGTTATTTATACAACATTATTTTTTAAAGTCACGAGCTTAGCAAGTGCTTTAAAGACCCGTGTGTTTAAAAATGTTTAACGACCGTGTCTTCGTATAATGTTTTATGCATTTTAAAATAAATTAACACCAAAATATAAACAAATTATATTTTTTTAAAATTCTAATCATCAGACTTTCGGAGTTATAGATAAAGAATTATATCTTGCTTATAGTTTAAGTAACCGTAACTCATCCTAAAGTCCAATATATGTATTTCATTTAATATTTAATTTTAACCCATCCCGTTAATACTGTTTAACCATCCAATAATATAGTTAAATCACCCGTGTGTTTAATAATGCTTATCGGCTGCATTTTATGCAACATTTTACGTTTTTTTAAATAAAATAATACAAAAATTTATTTCTATCTCACAATTTCGGAGTGATAGAGAAAGAATTATATCTTTTGTCCCTCTCTTGAACACAGTTTAAGTAGTCGTAATTCATTCGAGAAGTCCAATATATGTACTTCAATAAATATTTCATTTAATTTTAACCATCAGTTAATATCGTTAAAATGTATATTTTTAACAGTACAAACCCGAATATTAAAAAAAAAATTCATAAAAATTTGCTCAATTGTTTTTTTTTCAAGGAGGTAAAACTTTAACAAAAAAAGAAAAGGTAAAAGTACTCTAAAGAATTTCTTAAAAACTTTGACAGAACAAATTTGAGTGGCATAATATTAATTTTATGCCACTAAAATGAATAAAGGTCCTTTTTTGCACAAATTCTACAGGCCGTTATAATGGCAAATATTTTTAAAATAATTTTTCGTGTATTTTTAAGAAAATAGAGAAATATGTCCTTCTCTGCTGTAAAATCCGTCTTTTATACGGAAACTATGAAGAATTCGCTTAACGGCTTGTATTTCACACTCATTTTCTCGGTTAAAAACGACTTCTTTACACCCTTTTAGCACAAATAACTATTTTGGTCTCCAATTTTTGGATTATGACTGTACAAAATACAACACCAGAACACTAAAACAATTGAACAATTCAATATGTATATTTGCATTTCTTATCACAGAAATGTGTTTTAAAAAATACTGTTGGGCTATTTCACTAATTGCTATCTTATCAGACGGAAATATTGATTCTCACATTATGACACTGCTCACTTATAAACTTTTAAAGGGACTGACTTGGGGTTTCACACAACTATTCACTATCATTCCATCATTCCTATTGATCAATCTATTAAGTTCTATCCGCATTTTGGAATTCAATTCACATGACTCCAATTAAAAGGCTGCTACACAAACCGATCTCTTCCCAGAGCAGCAGCTCCTCGTCTTCGGTGACGGAATCGCGCGTCTCGACTGATTCGCACTTTTTCACTCAAACAGGCAGACCGACAAGTGCCATCATCATCATTGAAATCGTCGTCTTAATATTCATCACAACAAAACACACAATACAATCGCCTGCCTCTCAAAAACCTGAACTTGATGAATAATCCGGTGTTTGTCAATGAAAATTTTTTGGGGAATTTCGTGGCAAGTTCATTCTTCTTTTTAAAATTCCAAGATAAAATCTGACCATATTGCAATAGAGCGAGCGCGTAGTGAAACATGTAGAACGACAAATTGTGTGAACTAAAAGAAAACAGATCCCAATCCCAAAACACCATGTGCCGAGAAGATGAAGATTTAAGTGAGTCTCCTCCATTGGCCAACAGATGTGTTGACGGCGCGGAATCGTCGAAAGTAATTGGCTAATGAATAAGTGTTTGCGCGGACCGCGCCGCGGTGATGATATCATAAAAGCCTGAATCTTTTGAGAGGGTGCAAATGGATCGTGGTGACTTCAACTGATCATCTTCTTGTTGAGAGAAGGTTCTCGTTTTTTGTTTATACTTCAATTGATTTGCTCAAATTCTCAATGAGATTATTTGTTTGTTTTAGTTTTCAGCTAATACTAATTAATTATTGATAAAACGGACAAACAATTTTTTGCTACGTTAAAGAATAAGAAGTTAAATAATGATTAGATTAATTTAAAATTCAAATAAGGTCATAACATAAATTTAAGAATTAAAGTGTTATAGTAATCAAAAGATAAACGTGCTTAAAATTACTAAACTCTTTTTACATAAAAAATTTAAATAATTCTTAGTATTACATGTTAACAATTATATTGAAATTATATTGTTTAAACAACTATTATCTTTAGTACATAGATATCTTTATTGATATATTGATAATTTCACTCATTTAGTACTATAAATATGTGTAAAGTTTTAAGAATAATAATAGTCGCTCATTATGATTTTACACGAAACCAATACCATACCATTGTACAAATCAATGTTTTTAAATTAAAATTTTGTAAATATCAAGTAAATTATACATATAAAAAGACAAGATGGGGACGTCCTGTCTCTTTTGCAAGGCCTAACTATCGTCTTTGAAAATTTTTGAGAAATTTAGACAGGACGAAAGTCGAAATGATGAGAAAATTGGGGCTCGCCATCTAGTCTCCCTAATTGCAAAAATTTTTAGCAAATAATCATAGACGATAGTCGGGCCATATACAAAAAATACGTTCCCATCTCTTTCCGGCATATCTTTTTAAATACGTTAGAGATTGTCGATCTAAAATCGATTGCCAGTTGATGGCAGTTTTTGAAACTAATAAACTCTACATAAATATTTTACATTTCGTTTGCTTACTAAATGACGCTTCAAAATGAATTAAAATTTAAATAACAAATTTTCTGGATCCGGAAAATAAAATAATGACTGTTATCAGATTCTCCAGTGAATTTGAATTTTGTGTAAAAATTTATATAAATAAAATTTTAGACGAAATTTCCTTTCTCGTGTACATGACACAAATATTAAAATTCCAAATGTATTAAGATTCTTAAACCGGTCCGGAAGATTGTAATTTTCATTAGGAAAGTTGCTCATCTCCTGACCTAAAACTAACATTGAACAAATGGAGAATAGATCTTACCTCTATGTATTATTATTAAGATTCTTAAAATCCGAAACTATTTTAAAAAATTTACGGGTATAATATGAAGGATATAATTAAAACATGACATATTGTTTTCAGGACTTCTTTTTTTGTAAAAGTATTATTTTTATAGCACATAGGAAATTATTAATATTACTTAAGAAATTGTATTAAACAGGAAATGATTGTTTTTAAATTTATATTTATAAGAAAAATTATAATTTATTTTCAATTTGTTGCGAAAAGCTAATTAAATTCTTTGAGCTATCGAATGTGTTTATTTCTTTTTGATTATAACAACTATTCAAATATTAGAAGCAATTTGGAATATTCAAAATAATTAAATTTCGAAAATAACTACGTGTTTACGGATGAGAATTATAGAAAGAATATTAACATAATTTGTCTTTCCGCTTGAGTGCACTCCAAGTATCTTAATGATTAATGGCTTTATTAGACTGACCCTACATTATTATAATAAAATTATTGAATGGATCTCATATATTTTTTGGAATTATTATGAAGAAGTAAAAAATATAAGTCGTTAAATAACATTTTATAAAAAATTTAATTCTAAAGGTAAGTTAGATATTTTATTTAATTAAATGATGATATTTTGAATAATTTTACAATAAAGAATGGAATTAGTAAATACTTCAATATAATTTGAGCTTTGACTAAAAAGCAATCAACTTCAGTTGTATAATTGCTAGATATTAGAGGAAACTGCGATTTTGTAACAATTAATATTGATAATAAAATTCTTTAAGTTAGAATAATAAGATTCCTTCACTTAAAAAACAAATAATGACCAAATTTTAAATACAATTAATAACTCTCTTTTCCAAAAAATTGTCTTCCAATCGTTAAAAGGGCTAAGCAATTAAAAATTAATGACCAGTTCATGTATGGAACTGAATTAATGTGAATTAAATATGAATAACAAACGATTGGTCATCTTTAAAAGGCGGATAGTTTGGTTTGAATTCCAAACAAATTTGATAGACGAGCGAATAAAATTCCTGCTAATTACAATAAATTAGCTTGGTCCAACGTAGTTTGGTAAACATGTGCGAAATTGTTATCGCACTTTCGACTGGACTTGAACAATAACAACGCCGAGGTGCAATAATCCACGGTCTTGGGGCGCGAGCGACGTAATCGTCAAGAAATTTCGCACGACCACCAACACAAAGTCATTTGTTCCTCCATATGGTTCACGTTTATGTAATATTAACCATACTGTGCCCATTGTAATCCGATAACTGGATGACTCTGCCCGGCTCCGACCGAAAGGTCAGGCTTGTTTTAGAATAATACTCGTATTTTTCTTATTTTCTTTCTTCAGAAGAATTGAAACAAAAAGTGTTAAATTGTTATTTACCTCCTTTGCAATTTGATCCAGCGCCTGGTCTTCGGCGTTGAGGAGTCGTGTTGCTCCACGACGCCTTCCAGAAGCGCCGGGGCTGTCCATAATTTCCTCCTTAATTTTTCTGCCTTTGCCTCTGTTTCTTCTCCTCCTCTTAATAAATTAGCAAATCAAATTGATATGGCAGAATGAGATGATGTATTGCACGGATCTGGAACACTGATCACCACCGCTGCTGGCCAATCCAACTACTAAAAAACACTGAAATTGTGGAAGAGAAAAGAAGAAAAGGTGATAAATTTGCGTCATTTTCACACCCACCATTTTTAATATTCACGATGGCCAATTGGTCATCATTGTGGATAATTAGAGGCAGTTGTAAAGGTTCTATTTATATCGTAATTCGGTACCTCTTCCAGTTTCTTATCAACGAGGAGAGGAGACGATTTACGAGAGACTAAACAAATTCACTTTACAGTGATAAAAACGCGGAAGTAACACTTTTATGGTGCATTCACCTATGGTAAAATGTTTTTCAATCAAAAGGAAAGCTCTTAGGATTATTTCCCATCCATTTATAATGGGATTTTCCGATTTTTCTTATTCCGGGGGCCGGATTCTATTCTCATTTGACATTTGAAGCAATTATCCTCTACCTTTTTTCTTAGCTCAATTTAACTACTAAGCCGCACTCCGAGCCATAGTTTCTGTACAGCAGGATGAGGTACACATCCAACCAATGCCCTATATCAGCCTGGGAGCGATCTATTTGTTGTTTTCCACTTGGATGATACGATTTTTAATCATTTGTTGCCATTGCACTTTTCTCTGTTTTGGGGCACTATCAGTGACGAAAACACTTATCTTTATCACCTCACCCACACCGTCACCATGCCCGTTTCTTATCAGCGATATTCGTTATCAGCTAACTACCGAAAATATTAACATCGTGTTCTTTTATTATTATTGTGGAACATGGAGATTTGACAATTCGACACTGACAGTTGTTGTTGTTGCGCTCAAGCTAGAAGAGTTTTTGGAGGGAAAAAATTGGTCAACAAAATGTTTGAAGACATTGACGATTACGGGGATAATGGGACCCTAAACGAGAATATCGATGGAGATGCAGATATCCAGAGTGATAGGGAGGATAATGAGGGCGAGCAGAAGGAAGGGGAAGAAGGAAAAGGGGTTAAAGTTGAACACAAAAAGCCTGGGAAGAGGAGGTTCGTATTTTATTTTTTACATATAGTAAGAACTAGTTATTCATTTATTATATAGTGAAATAGAATATTTAAAAAGTATTAGTTTAATTTTATAAATATAAAACCATTCTTAAACCCTGCTTATAATTGATTTTATTTTAATTTTTAGGAACATTATTCGACCCTTGGAAAGAATAATGGGGGAAAGAGGGTTGCAGAGCATTGGAGAGTATTACAAGGGAATAAAATTCAAGGGTAAATACAATGAAAAGGACGATTTGAATGAAGTTATGAAACGATTACAACATTGGGCCCATCGAGCTCTTCCAACGATGAAATTCGACGATTCTCTGACAATTATAGAAGGTTTAACAAAGAAAAAGCAAGTTCAGTCCCATATGACAAAGTACAGATTAGACATGTTGGAGCCGGTGGTTGTTCAACAAGAGGATTTACCAGAACAACAAGAATTACCACCAATAGACGAATTTGACGATTTATTATCGGATCAAATTGAGCAAATGACTCGAGTTCAACAGAATAAAACTATGGACAGATCGCATACGTTCAATAAACTAAGAGATAACGTCACTGAAGACAGTTTAGGCTGTGCCGAAATTCCAAAAAGTCCACCAAAGTCTTTGACTTCAGAACAAATGGCTCAAATTGCTGAAAATCGTAGAAAAGCCCAGGAACGACTCAAGCAAAAGAAATTACAAGAATCTTTGCAAAATGTTGATGAAGAAATGTAATTTTATTCTTATAAATTTATATAATTAATATTTGTTTTAATATATAATTGTCCTCAATTTAATATATGGAATTTATTCCAACGTTTATATAATTTTTCAAAATATCGTCATTGAACTCCATTGTATTTGCTTTATATTTTTGAGGAATGGTCAGATATTGGGAATAAATGTCCTTGGCCTCCTCAGAAACGGATGGTACCATTATAGCATCATAATTTGATTCCTTGAATTTGGAAACAATTTCTGTTCTTTTGGGTTTCCTTCCAGAAGATAAGTTAGTCACGGCATCTTCCAATCCTTTTGCTGTTTTCCCAATCTTCACATAATTCTTGTATATTTGTTGGCTATTTCTGCTTGGTTTCGTTAATTCAAATCCATAAACATCTTCCATTGAACTCAATACACTCTCAAATGTAATTTTTGGTTGAGATTCTCTTAGCGACGAAAGATGCAAAGACTCGTTTAATTGGTCCTCATCTGTTGAAGAGTCCTCCTCTAAACTATCACTGCTGGAGTTTGCAGTGGAGCTAGTTGAACTTTGGCCAGTTAAAGACGGATTTTTAGACACATTTTGCTCTCGTTTGTTTGGTAAAAATGGACTGAAATCTGCTCGTTGGTTTTTGACAAAATTTCTCGATTGAAGTGATGTGCAATGTAAAACCAACTCTTCAAATGGAGTAAATTTATAAGGAATGTGGTAGCTGGAATAGGCATCTATTGTTTCTACATTTTTGGAAGGAACACTGAATAGCTGAGAAACTGTTTTGCAACAATCACTAGTTGGATAAGGGAGGTGGTTTATAATAATTGGCCTGATCCAATCAGTAATCGCTCGATCACTCTGTTTCTCCCACGATTGTAGATGCATGTAATAGTCCGATGGTAGATCCCAAATTGCAACGTTTTCTTAAATAAAAAGATATTATTTAATTAATTGCATTAAAACATTTAAATATAAAAAACTGATTAGAGAATAAATTATTTATAGAATTTTTAATATTATACTAGCTACTAACTATTGACTTTTGATGGGTTTTCAAATAGCTCAATAGATTTGGCAAATCGTATTTTGATAATAGATGTTATGTTGGGTTAAGCGTTAAGCTATACTCGCGGGCTATAGCTCACAAACATACAAGGAGCTCCTCTATAATCGATTATTGGTCTTACGACGTCGCTCTGTTAGTACGGGTTTTAATTGGTGAGTTTGAGGATAGGTTTAGGATTTTAGGCTCATGGGTTGTCCGACCGGGGATGTATGAATGTCCTATCTTAATAATAGATACCATTGAATTATACAAGGTCAAATGTTGCTCCCTGTAAAACTGATGTAGTTCAAGGCACAGTTCTGGGAACATTATTGTTTAACGAATATATTCATCAATAATTTTTATTCTAAATTACAGTTCTATAATTATGATAAAACAAATTGTTATTTAATTTTTGCAGTACATTTTTATATCAAATAAATAAAACACAAATAAGGAAATTAACAACAATAATTTGTAAATCATTTAAAACTGTTTTAGAAGAGGCTTGTCTGTTTCCTTCAAAAGCATTTCTAATGGACGAGACTGTTAATATGGACAAATTCTATTCGCTAATCTACAACCATAAAAGGAATCAAGGATTCATTCCCGAGAGGATATTGGAAATACATATTGTACCCTGTATAATTTTAATAATACGTTTACAATAGCAACTGTAATAACCATAATAATCATCCAGTCAGTGGTTTGTGGATTGCAATGTAAATTTATAAAAACAACTGAAATAATAACAGCCAATATAAAAAAAACTTTTAAAAATTATATAATAAAGCCCTACTTATTATGAGTTAGAATTAAGTTAAAATATTGTACATAAGATAATAGTTATCAATTATAAAATAAATAAATAAATATTGATAAAATTACCTTTTGATATATTCTCATATGGAATGAAATATCCCAGAAAGAGATTGATGCTGTGCTGTTTTTCTGTGTCACTGAAAGTATTACTGTAGTATCTACTCAAGGTTTGCATGATATCATTTCCTTGAGAAGTCCAAGCAGCAGTTTTGCGATAGGTTTTAATTCGATGAACAAGTTGAGATCCTCCATATTGCAAAGCTAGAGTGTCTCCATGATCTTCATACAGTGCTTCTAGCATTGTCACACAATCAGAGTCAAATTCTAAAGCTGGAGGGTTAAGGAATCCCAAAATTTGTAGCTGATGGGCAAGGGCACATTTTCCAATTGCAAATTGAGCTGTATTTGTACGATCCAAACAGTCAACGCAGTTTGTTCTTACCAAACCAGTTTGATACATGGGTTTATCTTGGGATTTCGGGTCATGAAGATACATCCCAGTTTGTTGGATCATCATCTCCGCTTTTTTGGCTAAATCAGCCATAATCGATCGCTCTCCGCGATTTTTACGAGCCATATCAAAGTGAATGTATTTTATTTTAAATGGAGTTGGAACAAATTGATTTAAATATCTGATGTTAGTCAACATGTCTTGTGTTAAAATGCTTTCGTGTTTTCGCTTTTCCCTCTTTTTAACCAGGTTGAATACTATTATAGGAGATCCATAGTGAAATAGAAGACGTTCAAAGTGTTTGGCAGACGTTTCTGCATAAGGGTCTGATAAATCTAAAGAAATTGGCGGTTTTGGAACCATATTACTAAAATCTTGGGACCAATGAGAGGGAATGGAGCCCCTCATTTGAACAAAGCTGCACATTCTTGGTCCATCTGTAACAATCTGTTCGGTTTCCACCTCATTGGCCACGTCCCCAGCGTGATTTGCTCCTCTTTTTAAATATCTTGTTCCAGCAAATTTCGTGCTTCGTCTTGCGATTAAATTAATAAATATCGATCGTCCAAAAATATTAATAGTAGACTGACTAACAAATCCATGAATAATTTCCAGTCTCCAATCCCTGTGAACGATATGGTCCAAAGGTTTAAGGAGGAACGAATTCCAGACAAATCTTTGTCGAGAAACACTTCTAAAAGCATATTCAATTGGCTTTTGTCCCTCTGGAATATTCATTTGATCCCAGTTGGGCAGTGGTTCTTCTGCCTCAATATCAGCCTCCTGACCAACGTATTTAGGACCTGACATATTGTGTTGCAAAGTTCTAGTCAGGTCATAACTGTAGCAAAAGTAAAAGTTACTCTTCAAGTCGATATTGCAGAATATTTTCACATATCGTGCCTCATTTGGGTGAAGTTGGATATTAGCTGAATTGGTAATTCTGTGCATTACAGTGTCATTGATTTTGTAGATATTGTGCATTCCAATGCAGGCACAATTGGTCCTTTTGGTGATGAGAATCACATAGTAACTTTCCAGAAATCTTACAAACCCTAAAACTCCATAAGCGCTTATTCTCTTTGTAAACTTCTTTTGGGCTATAAATTGTCTTATTTCATGACTGTCTAGTTCGTTTGGGTTCTCATAGATCCTCAACTCTTCCATAGACGACCTGTCTATCTCCAAAATACGAAATCGTGTCTCTCGGAAATTGCTTCCGAGCAAATAGATTTTCTGGAATAAAGAATTAATTGTTTAAAATAGATTTAAACCAATATTTTAATAACAACACCTACATGGTTGGTCTCATAGAGAGCCACTTTCTGGATGGAGCTGATCACGGGGTTAAAATTCACATTTTTACTCGTATTCATTTTGGAAAACACCCTTATTTTTGTTTGCGGGAGGAATGTTTTTGTTTTGAGATAATGACCAATGACAGCTGACAACTGAAAAGGAACAACAACTCAATACTTGAATTATCAGCAAGATGAGAACTTTGTGGGGTAGTATATTAAAGGTATATTAATAATTATAGAAATTGAATATATTAACTAATATAATGAATATTTTAGAGATGTCATACCACTGGAAGACAAGCAGAGATAATGGCTAGGTCTTTACCGAAGCAAAAGCCCCTTCCTGGAGTTAAAGATATTATAATTGTAGCCTCTGGGAAGGGAGGTGTTGGGAAATCAACTACTGCTGTTAATTTAGCAGTATCCTTAGCTGCTAATGGAAAGCAAGTTGGGTTATTAGATGCTGATTTATTTGGGCCCTCGATCCCCTTGATGATGAATCTAAAAGAGACTCCCCTTGTGGATGATCGTAATAGAATTATTCCCGTAATTAATTATAATGTTAAATGGTAATTTTTAATTATTATAATTTCACTATAATATTTAATAATTCCTCGTTTTACAGTTTAAGTTTGGGATTATTAGTTGAGATGAAACCGGCAATTTGGCGTGGTCCATTGGTGATGTCTGCAACTGAAAGACTTTTAAAAGGAACTGTATGGGAGCCCTTGGACATTTTAGTCATAGATACCCCTCCAGGAACAGGAGATATTCATTTATCTCTAATGCAAAATGTCCCAATAACTGGAGCCTTATTAGTCAGTACTCCCCAACTTGCCGCTCTCAACGTGACGCAGAGGGGGTCAGAAATGTTTCGAACTCTAAAAGTACCAATTCTGGGAATTGTGGAGAACATGAGCTCGATAAAATGCTCAAATTGTGGGACTGACATTGAAATTTTTAAAAATCAAATCGAAAAAATCGCAAAAGAAATGAATGTAGAGATTTTGGAACGATTTCCAATAGTAGAAGAAATGGCTGAAGCAGGAGATAAAGGAGTTCCTGCTGTAATACAAGCTCCTGATTCTATTTATGGACAGTGTTTTAAGAGATTAGCTGTAAAAGTGATTGACTTAATAGAAAAACAGAAAAATTATTTCCTTTTCTTTTTATTATTCTTTTTATCATCTTTGTTCTTATTTCTAGAGTTCCTTCCCCAGAACTTGGGCTTCTGTTGAATGATTGACTCCTTGTATTTTTGCTTGATTCGTTTCTGGAATTCGGCATCTTGGAGTAGTTCCTCGACAATTGACTTCTTCTTGGACTGTTTGACGTTCTTCTCATTGTGGTAGTCCAAGGGAGAGGACTCGTATTTTCCAATTTGGAAGTATTTTGGCAAAACTTTCAAATCGTTCTTCTTGTAGAAATGTTTAGGATCTAAAGCTGAACGCATTTGAAGGACTTGAAGATCGTTCTTGATCTCATCCGTAACTTCTGTTGCGGGTAGTCCAAACCAATCTTTTCCCTTTGACTTGTCTCTCAATTCCTAAAAGATTAAAACAAGTTCATTAAAAGACTTCTTCTAAATACAAATTTATAATTTTAGAAGAATAAATTTCAGATTACTAAAGAATCCATCATTTCGTTACAGCCCCCAAAATCAACGTTCGTCCATTAAAGCCGTTCTTAAAGAACAACAATTGAATGTAGACAAAAACTAAGAAAAATCCCATTAAATACTTAGGATAGGACTTAAAGATATATTATAGTTTAAGTAATGATTCCTGTCCAATCAATTTTACAACATAAATTCAAGCTCTGAAAATCATGTCAAGATTATGATTGGCGGACTATAGTTGACTTGAGTCTTGGAACTGAGATGATCCGGTGTCGTATGGTCATCATTTTGAACTGCAAACCAGAGAAAATTAAGAGAAATTACCTTATTCATTTTCTTTTTCTGTCGAACAGAAATTGGCTTCAAACTGTATTGTCTTTCCACAGAAAGGGTATCGAAATTCGTCCTTATCTCTTTGTCTGTGGTAAGTTTGAGTAAGTCAGACGTTGGCTTTGTTGATTTCCCATCTAAGAGCTTAGGCGTCCAGCCCATTAGCCCACAAAACTCCTCCACCGAATCATTCTTCTTTGCCGACGACTTCTTTTCTCGCTCGTAATCAGCGGAAAACAGCTTTCCTGTAAAGAATGGTTATTTAAATTGTTGTATATACTATACGGAACTGTTTTAGTTACCTTTGATGCCCAGAGACTCCCGGGAAGAGCTTCCATTTAGCCTCGGAAGGGAAGAATCCGCATTTGTGTCAACGAAAAACATGTTTTTGAGTGAGATTCAACAGTTGGCAGCACTGGGTGTTTATGGAATTTTTGACAGTTCTAAAATGTTATGTTGTTTTTGAAAACAGTGTAAACGGAAAAAGATTATAAGATTAAGATTACACCTTATAATAATTGAGAAAAATCTCTTATTTTGAATAATTTTTCATATCACCAAAAAAGTGTTAGTCTTATGTCAATTTAACTTTTGCAATTAACCAGCCATAATAATTTAAGCAACAGTTTCGATAATAATCATTTAAACATAACCTCAAACTTCTTCTGGTAGAGAAAGAAGATATTTCTGTCCCATTTTAACGGTGACAGCTCATTTGGTTAAAAACTTTTGTACAAAAAATGTTGTGTTTATGAAGCCGATGGGCGGTTTTTGACGGAGCAAATCGAGAATTACATCACGACGGGAGAGTGAAGTGAGTGTGGTGAAGGATTGTTGCAGTGGGTGTGCTTTTAGAAATATATTCTTATCAATCGGCTTTGACAAATCGAGAGCCCCTTTCCAAAGTGAATTCCGGAAAGGCAAGAGGTTCTGTGTATGTGGTGTCTTAAGTCGGTTTCTCAATAGAACACGGAATACAGATGATGGTCAATTAGAGGCTAGTGATTAATGAGCAAAACAGGTAAAATAGTGTGTGGTGCGCGAAACAAAAATGCAGTTAGATTATCCATTAGAAAACAACAGAAAAAATTGCGTTTGTGTTGAGGCGGTGTGTGTTTATTGTAAAATAATTCAAGTTCTAATTGAAAGACTCAAGTCAGCAGTTAGCACCGCAAACATACCGTTTATTTGCGCGATTCTCAAACCCAAAGAACGTCGTCGGTTATTGCTTCTCTCTGTACCATCCTCATCCACCTACCTCCTCCAAAGCCTACTTATGGTATATGCTCATTCTTCCGGTCGATAAATTTCAAATTGACTTCTTCTCAAGGAATGAATACGAATGAATGGAAGAGTCAAATTCATCAGGGGGATGAAACTAACTAATATAATGCCGGGATTAGGTGTTTTTGTGGGGGGATTATTCATCACTCATCTCGTGGCGCGCTGAATGAAAGCAAAACAGCCCCAAGGCGACAACCAAATTGACTTTCTGCTGTTTTTCTCTATTCATTCAGCTTTTTCCTATGTATAATTGTATTTTATTTGCAAACTCACAACTTTTTCGCCGTTTTATTATTTTAAACATTCTCTCAGAACAGATGTCATTGATGGAGAGTAGGAAATAGTTCTCGTTGGCCCCATTTTTTATTGCCAATGTAAAGACTTATTACTTATGTCGCTTCTATTGTATTGACAAGCAAGAAATCTAAATTTAGGACTCCTTTATCGTCATCAGCCCCGGTGATAACGTCTAGAATTTCGTCCAAGGGTTCTTTGTTTATCGTATTTTTAGACTGTGCAAATTATTGTCTCATTTGTTAGCTATGTCTTTTGTGGAAGTAAAAGGGTTTTTGATTTTGATTGACATTAAAAATCGATGTACTTTGCCGCTTGAATGAAAAGCTTAATATTTGAACGAGACCGGTAAATACAATTACCTTTCAAGTTGCATACTATGTTTTGTGCAATTTCAATTCTAAAATTTTCAGTACAATGTTTTGTTATAAATTTTATAATAATTTACGCACTAGGCCGGCAGAGTGAAAGTATTAATAATGTAGTTAAGTACGATGAAGTAATATATAATATTTATCGAGAAAGTAGATTTGTATTTGCATATGTAATTTTATCTACCTTTTATTGACATTGGCTTTGTTGATGTTTTTTTATTGGTTCTCTGTTTATAAATACTCGCTACTTTTTAATACTGATAAGGAAATCGGATAAAGATTATATCTGAAAGATAAATAATATGTAACATTCGATATATTGTAAAAAAAATTGAATAATTAACGTTACAATTAGAATTAAATTTCTAATTTGTGTAATATTGAATTTGAATTCATATTGTTTGAATAGTATTATTAAATATAAATAGTCATTATCCACAATAGCTTTAATAATATAAATGATTAATTACATATATTTTACTCATTAAATAGAGCAATAACTATAATACGGTAGGCAAAGAAGTTTAATAGTTCTTTGTTAAGATGATTAATTATTTTCTCAAGCTGTCTAGATCTGTTTAATAAGCCTAACATTGTTTTAGGCTTTAGTATCAATGAGACTGTTGTAACTGAAAAATATGATTAATTTTATATTTATTTAATTTCAAGTTTGTATAGAACATCCAAAAAGTTTAAAAAGACTATAATTTTTTTTTGTGGGAAGGAGGAATATGTAGCTTTTTTAAACTAAATAAATTTTTTGGCATTTTAGCTTTAATACCAAAAGGTCAATTATTCTGATGAGGTGATCCCGCACTTTGACCTGAAGATCTATTGTGCTCCTACAAAAGGTCAATGGTCATAAAAATTATTTTTTGCATTATGATTTTTTGGACTATGGTCATTTAGGTGGGAAAGTTGTTGCAAAGAATTCCAATGTTTCGGGGTCGAATCCCAATAAAAGCATTCATTTATATTTTTGGAATAAATGACTTATTTCTATTAGTAATATTCACCCGTCTTATAGCCGATGTGGTAAAGCACTCGACTGTCTTTTCGGAAGCCATGGATGCGATCTCTGGGCGGGTAGGATTGACTGTTCTTTTTGCTATTAATTGACTAATAATACAATGAAAACAAATAGCCATGAAAAAACCCTTTGGCTGAGGTTGAGACTGCCCATGTTTCTTAAAGGAATTAAAAGGGAAATTTATTATTGGTAATGTTCTGGTGATTAATATTTGTTAATTACATGTACAAAAATAATATCGCCGGTAATCTTCTATTGTAATTGTGCAATGGACAGGTTTTTTGAGCTAAGATATAACGTGCAAATATCTAGGAATAATCGTATCAGTCTGCTTAATTTTAGTTTTATTGTTAAATGGATAACAAAGAGGGCCATCCCTTTGGTATTATAGTATGTGTGTTCTGTTTCGGTGACTATAATATGTCAATAGCATATACTGCATCATTTGTTTTTTCGCTCATTTCCATTCCAACAAGAAATTTAAAAGCAAGTTTTGTGTGTGTGTTTCCTTAATAATTGTTTATTGGAATGAGTGATTATCTCATTGCTAATTCGTTATAATTGTTTTTAACCGAAGACTGGTTTTGGGAAATATTTTTCTAGGAGATGGTGTAGAACCAGTTTATTAAGTGGAGATTGTAACTCTAAGAGTAAAGTTTTGAAATATAAAATTAGTAGTTTTGATAGGATTCATATACAGAATTGTAAATGAATGAAGAAAGATAGGAAAAGAGGTTATTAGAGCAAGTGTAATCCTTTGTTACACTTATGCGACAAGTTTTAGTCGTCCATTCAAAAAACGCATATTTCGAAAATTCCGATACTTTTTATAAGTTTAGGTTTCAAATTTTTAAAATCAATCTAATAGCCAATTTCGTTCATAGAAATATTATAAAAAAAATATTGTTTCGCGAATTTGGCGCAGCTTACAGGAATACTGGCGTCAAATATCGAACAATTGTAATTGTGCGATGGATGTTAATGTTTATGTGGGACGCACAAATATCCACGAATAATCGGACCTTTCTGCTAAAATTTAGTATTTGTAAAATAAATAAGGAAGGAAACAATCATATTAAACAAATGGTTTATAAAATGGAGCGTTTGCTATTTGATTACATATAGACTGGTAAAGGCTATTATGTTTGTGTAAGATGAAAAAGATTTTGAAAATTCTACTTAATGTCGGTTCTTAAATTTTGCTAAAGGTTAGCAATTAAATGGAAAATAGATGTAATATTGGGTTATCGAACAATTGAATCACAAATTTCATTATTCAAGGTTATTTTCCTATTAACAATTCATTCCCCTATTATGTCTTGTTAGCAATCATCCTATTTAGTAGATATTCGTAGAACAAGCAGTTATGCTTGTAGTGTTTATTGATAATGAATAATTCTGTGCTTATGTAAACATGGAAATGGGATTATAATGTAATTTTGGAATTAGATTATTATTGTAAGCGGAGCAAGCATCACCTTGATGAGATTGGTAGCAAATGGCTTAATTTCCGAAGCGATTTAATTGTTGTTTTAACCTTTAGTTTCAATTTGATAGAGTGGAGAGTCCCAAATGTTTATCGGAGTTTAAATTAAATAATTGACAATTAAGAGAAGTATTAAACGGGGTTAATTAATCTCTGTTTGATGAATTGAATTGAGCGTGCACAAATTGTGAATGTAAATTTATGTATCGGACAATTTTACTGTAATTAATAATTAATCATTTGACTGCAGAATATAAATAATAATTCCAGGTGAGAGTATAATCTTTTAAATTGCTCTGTTTTTTATATTGTAGTTGATCTTATTTGTATTAGTAGTATTTTCTTTCTTTCGAATGAAAGTTAATCAATATAATAAAGGCAATAAATGGCATGAATAAAATGTCTCAATGGAGCAGTTCTGCATATTTAATTATTGATTATCGGAATCGGTTGTGTCTTATAAGAATGTAATTTTGTATCGATCGGAAATTAAATCGGGGGTAAATTAAAACAGTAAGGAAAGAAGAGCTTTCTCTTTTTCACAGTTTCTTGCTGTGTACGCTGCTGCTGCTAAAGTCGAGCTGGGTTGGGTTTGAGAACCATAATCAGATGATTATATCGTACGGAGAGAAATTATTGGAACAAGACCATAAACATATTTTGTTGTTGTTGTGTAAAGTATATTCTTATATGACCACAATTCATCTCTGCTGGCTGCTGAGAGGGGAATTAAACGTGTAAGTGATGAGTTGCACATACAAAAAATGAGGAGTAATGTGTGTCGATGAAGAAGATGAGTAAAAAAAAGAACCAGCTATATAGAATTACCGATAAAACGTAATATAATAGCCATATTTTGCGTTTGGGCAGATACTTGAATCTTGAAATTGAAGGTAAATAACTCAAGTACTGGATGGCTGGCTGGCTGCGGACGGTAGTAGCTGAGGAGAATAGGTAAATAGAGGAAGGGAGAAAGAAGCAGAATGTGGAGACCGTTTATAACTGTTCCAAATGAAATAAAATATACCGCACCAATTTATACAGCAGTTGTATGACGGAGTATTCGATTCGGATGGATCGGATTTGACTATATGGGTTGCCCATGAACAATTTGTACCAAAAGAATGTGCCAATGTTTTCTCCTATGAGATGTCTTGAAAAGATTTATTTGATTTTCGTTCAACATTGGCTCCATTCAAGAAGAACAGAAAATAGAAATTTATTTCCAGAATTTAAAAAAAGGGTTAAAAAATCGAATTTTCATTAGAGATGTTTGTCTCCAGTTTTTCAGAACTTGGAGAATCCCATTTTTATTTAAAAACATGATTTAGCGTTTGCTTCTAGAAGAATGGATACAGAAAACAATGGAAGGAAAAATAAGAGTTAACGTCTAAATTAACCCATTGTAGATTGTTATTGTGTATTAAAAGATAGGAATTGTTAATTCATGGAATAAATCAAAGCCGCTCAACCTTTTATAAGTTGTCCGGATTTTACGTGACTTCATCAGCCGAAAGAAAAATACATGTATCAATCTGATTGGTGTATTTTTATTGTTAAAATGAAGACTAGACAAATGTATATTGTTATCTAGATTTTATCTTGTAACACTATTTTCTTAATTTTTTTTTACTTTTTGACTGAATTGGGTGAGAGAATTTTTGCGTTTTTTTTGCATTTCGGCACAAAATAAGTGATATTCAACTTATTAGACACAAAAATTATTGTCTGAAGTAGTTATTATACGTATTTAATAACTTTAAAAGTCTTTTGATACAATATCATCGATAATTTTCTTGCATACAAAATCAAAACAATGAATGGTATCCGGCTGATGACGTTTCACTACTAAAACCACCACAGATCCATACAACCTAATTAGCGTTGGAATAAATATTGATTATCAATTTGTTCGCGAGATTTTAATAAAAATGATTACTTAAAAGTCAATTTAATTAGGTGTCGTTTCATTAGAAAATGTCGACCCGTCCGAATAAATTTAATTTATAATTATTTGAAACTGAAATCGATTTTGGAATAATTAAAAAAATTACTTTTGTTCGTTTAACGTTTTAGTCAGATTTAACGATTACAATTTTTTCTTATTTAGAAATAGACTTCAAAAATACTTTATACTTTCTATTGAAAAATCTTCATATTTTAGTAGCCAATGCTTCCCCTAAAAAGTTCTTCGTAATTATATAACTATTCATTTTTCAAAATAGTACTTTAATTACTAAAAATTAAAATTTTAGTTCTTAGTATTTTGAAAGCAAAACAAGATTGTTCTTATCAGGTGAATATTAGTAATTAAGAGCATAGTGCTCTATTTCAATTAAATATCGAGACTGAAAGTGGATCTTTCTTTAATTGTGTTATTTCAGATTATGAATTTCACACCATAATTTAGAATAATGTTGTTTTTTTATTCCTTATTTCATATTTTGTGAATTATTGCAAAAAATAAGCAAATTGTATAAAATTTTGTAAAAAATACTATTTGCAAAAAACGCATAATTTAACACTCGTATCTTTTTGAGAACTCATATAATTCGTTTTCGAGAATTCTACTCGTATTAAGCTTTGGTATATTTTTCCCACACGTTAATTATTAACACATGTAAATATTATTGTTCTCAATTTTCCTTTTAAAGTATTTAATTGTGTGTATAATAAATCATAAAAACAGACAATTTATGTTATTTTTCATGTGAATATTGATATTTATGGAAATTCTGGTATATGATATCTACATACTTTTTAAATATTAAACTTTAAAAATTAAGTATATGTTTTAAAGTTGTTGAAACCCCTTGTATAGTTAATATTCATTCAAAATATTTTATTTTAAAACCCTTATAAACAGAATATCGTATAATGACAGTAAAAGATTTTATTATAAGCATGAAGTCTGAATTTAAATGAAGAATTCCCGTCACGTTCTTTATGATTCAACTGCTGGAGCTTATATTGTATTTGTACCGTCTTCTGTTTCAATTCCATCTTCTTGTTGTTCGGTTTGGTTCAGTTGGAGAAAGGAATTCCATTCAGTAAATTCTTGTGTCTGAGTCATCACGGGCTGGTCTCGCTATTGGTCTTCTCCGCTCTCGATCGGAATTTTCAAGTTCAAAAGTTGTGTGTGTTGTGTTTAGTGAGGAGAGTGTGTGGCAATAGGGATTTCCTTGGATAAATTGTGCTGCTCCAGACAATGTGGCGGGAAGAAAACGGATTAAATTAGCCTAAAGTGAATGAATTAAGAGCCGAGAATGACCATTTCGTAAGCGAATTTCTTTTAAGAATTTGTATTCAAAGTTAAATGGTGTTAACCTACGGAATGTGTGTCAATTGTTGCGATAATCGTTTCTTGCTCTCTGCTGACGACTGTGTTTGTGTGTTTGATTTGATGATGGAAAGTTTGAAAAGTTGGAAAAGTTATTGTTAATCAGAGTGTATTTTGTGTTTGGCATGTAATATGTCCCTTTTAGATCTGCCATGTTTGTTTTTTAAATATCAATTTTGATATGTTTTATTTGGTTGTAAAGTGGCCCACTTTTTTTCGTAATATAATATATTCTAGATGTATCGTAATAAATATTATATCGGTAAAATTATAAAAGTTGGAGAAATTGACAAAACAATACAAAATGATATTGAACGTTGTGACAAAAAATAATGAAAATTTAATTATTTTCTGATTTAAATCAGTTTTTAACGTGTTCTTATTATTTTACATTTGTGCTATCTTATTTAATCATCAGTTTACTATTATAGTATTTACGGATATATCTAGATTGAGAATTAACTGATCTGTCTGAAGAACAAAGTTCGTTTTTTTAACATAAACAGTCAACAGATTAAATATGTGAGATACATTCAAGTAAATTTTAGTCAATATTTAATGAGTATACTTTAAACTACATCCTTTTTCATTGCAATTGGTAATTTGTACCATTGCAATTTCGTTTTGAAGGTAAAGAACCGCTCGGACCACTCTGTAAATTGCAATGGAAAAAGATGTTATTTATTACAATATACTAATTTTTTTAAAAATAAATAAGTTGAGTTTGGAAAACATAAATATTAGTTTTGATTATTTTGATCGTATAGATTAAATTGTAAGGTACATATTAGGCCTTTTATAAATTTTTATGTGAATTAACTTGTATTTCTATGGGTAAAATTAAATATAATTTTTTTAAGTACGAAAAATAAACACGGCAAAATTAAAAGAGACTGCTCTGGTAGCTTTGTAAGCTGATGCGTGGAAGAATTACTATTACAATTTCATAAAAGGGTTACCAGTGGATGGAGAAAACACTTCACATCACATTGCCATTTTTTTGTAACCCAAAAGTATAATATACTGTGTAAAATAACATGGAACACTTTATTTCAATTGATCAAATCTATACTACCCTAGTGTGCGGCGCTGAATGTCGAGTCTAATTTAATTTGTTGTTTTTAATCCAAATGGTTCATACGCCCTTATGTAGTTTGGTAGTACTTCGAACAAGGTAGATAAACTAACAATAATCTAGTTAGGAACAGAAATTTGGATAGGTCGGAGGGAGAGTTATGGTGATATTCTTGGCTGTTACCATACACCTCGTGCTACGTTGTCATTCATCAGGACAATAATTATTATATTTTATATGTGAATAAGGGTTAAATTCTCTAAGCGGCGAATATAATACCTACGATAAACTTGGACCCTTGTTTATGGCACAGTTGAATACTTCTTCACTCATGCAAAAAGGAATTGTAATTGGGTTGATACAATTTTAGATATTAATTAAAACGAAAACCTTTTAAACAATTGAAATGGAGTGATATATGTGATTGCGTTATTTGCAGAATGGAGGATTTGCTGACTGAGACGACGGTGGTGTCGATTGGTGGACAGGTGAGCACTGGTGCTGCCACGAATGGCGGTTGTGATAGCAGGCTGATTGGCGGTGATGAGGGGCGAGTATTATCTGCGGGCGGAGGAGGAGGAGAACGAGGAGGAGGTAAGGGCAGGAAAAGCGGGTCACCACGGGCGGCAAGAGACAATTCCACATCGACCACGAAGACATTGAGTCGAACGAACAGCCGAAACAGTTGCACCTCGTTTGAGAATAACGAAAGAGAGTTTCTAAACGGGCACAGTCCGACCAATGGTCTTTTAGCCGACGATTCGTCTCAATTAACGTCGCTGGGATCAACGGCCAACTCGCTCACGTCGACCACAAACGGATCGAATGGCACCCTCACCAAGAAGAACCGAGTTTCGTCGGGACGACAACAAATGAAAAAAGCGAAACGGGTGAAATTCTTTAGAAACGGCGATAAATTCTATCCGGGGATCACGATCCCCGTGTCCAACGAGCGGTACAGATCGTTTGAGAGTCTGACCGAGGACTTGACGCGCCTCCTCGGCGAAATTATTAAGGTACCTGGTGCTGTGAGAACGATTTTCGCGTTAGACGGTCGAAAGGTGGCCAGCCTGGACGAGCTCGAGGATGGCAAAAGCTATGTATGTTCCTGTAATAATGAAGTATTTAAGAAAATTGACTACACCCAGCAGCAACAAATTAAAGTAAATAGGTTATCCAAGTGAGTATTTCAATTTTTTATGAGATTTTTAGATTTGCTATAAATTTATCAAATTCAAAGAAAGAGTTTTCCATTTCGATATCGAAATGTTTCTGATAGTATCTTCCAGAAAAAAGGCGGGGCATTACGCCCATTTATCACGTCTTTCGATGACAACTCATTTATTTAAATTTTACCAATTTTTATATTCATTTACTGCTTTTGAATTATTATTAAATACTAAATGCTCTAATTTTTAAAGCAAATTTTACACTTGAAAACCATTGAAAGCTGCATTCCAATTTTTATTTTTAAATACTGGAAAAAACTGTATTTAAATATAGTATAGTAAGTATAGTAAGAATATCCACAAGGCTTTGTGTCAGTGTTTGAAGACCTTCCTCAAGCACCGACGGAATCACAATCTTTTACAATCATAATCGAGTTTATTTCTAAATAATTTTATTTTATATTTTTATAAAAGAAAACTGTTGCGTCACAATTACCTGCCCTTCTTTGGTATATCGTTTTACCATGTTTTTATCATTGATTTGAGTTTCCTAATGTGTCATTTCTTTAATAGTGAAAACCTAGTGTTATAGCACTGGGTTTTTATTATTTTAATAAAGAGAATTCAAATATGAATCTACTTCAATTTTACAAAAATATTATATATAAATTTATAATATTATTTTAATGATATTTTGTATAGATTTGTAATTAAAGAAAGCTAATTGACGTAAATAAATAATATTAGTAATTTAGTTTGGAAAGTGTTGGGTATAAATACATATTTTACAATAGATATCGTGAAGTGATATTAATATTTATTTCGAATTAAAAATGAATCAAGTTTTTCCATTCGTTTCTAATCCATTAAAGTATAACTTTCTTTGGGTGTTTAACTTTCTGATTATTACCTTGTCCGGAAATGAACTTTTTGCAATGATTTCATATTAAACGCTTTGATTAGCATTACAAATAACAAACAGAAGAAACATTAGAAGCATAAGATAAACTGAAATAATTACCATTTGAATTTAATTTCGTTTTATTACTTTGAGAACTTCTGTATCAACGGTATTTCTCTGTTCTTTTGGTAATAAACGTTTATTTAAATTTTCGATTTTTAAATTCTAAATAAAATTTAACATTTCTAATGAAATTTAATACAACACAACTAGGTTAATCAAATAAACATTATTATACTAGGGTTTTTTAAAATCACGAGCGTTGGGATTATTTTAAAGAAGGCTCGTTTGTTTATTAATGCTTATCAGCCGTATTTTACACAAAATTCTTTGCATTTTAAAATAAATATACATACAAATCTAAAAAATTATCATTTTTAAAATTAAAATTTAGTTTACTTGTCACGCACTTTCAGAGTGATAGAAAAAAATTATATCTTGTATCCCTCTCACACGCATAGTTGAAGTAGTCGTAATTCATAGGGAGATCTGATTAATGTGTGTTCATCAAATATTATTTTAAATTTAAAATCATCCGTTAAAACAGTTCAAGCACGTACACCCAAACTGACTTCTATATGTTTTTGATGGGTTTCTTTAACGGAAGTCTTAATGAAAAAGCACTAATGTTTTAAAGATTTTTTAAAGCAATTGTGCTATAAAACCGTATTTTGCAGAATAAATTTTAGTGCCCTACAACAAATTTAATGCAACAAAAATGCTTAAACATAATTAATTTGAAATATTTTATGCATTTTTGTTGCTTAATATTGATATTATGACACTCAATTTTGCTCTGTAAAAGTCGTTATTATAGCACAAGTGCTTTCAAAAATTCTTTTAAGCACGTGTGCTTTTTCTTTATTGTTAAAGTGACCTCAGTGAAAG
This sequence comes from Clogmia albipunctata, assembly GCA_001014945.1. Taxonomy (NCBI): domain Eukaryota; kingdom Metazoa; phylum Arthropoda; class Insecta; order Diptera; family Psychodidae; genus Clogmia; species Clogmia albipunctata. The sequence goes on along the minus strand of JXOV01009276.1, from coordinate 17,664 downwards.
AATTCCATCAATTTTATATGTACGCCACTTTCGTTGGGCGTGGTTTCACAGTGATTTGTTAGTGTAAAATAAAATAAACCATCCATCGGAGAACTTATGAACTACATTGTATTGTGGATTATCATAGAGGGCGCAATATGTATTTTTATAGAAATTGGAAGAGTTTTTAAGATTTTGTGTTAATTTATTTAAAAATACATAAAATTTTGTATAAATCACGGTCGATAAGCATTGTTGTATAAATAACTATTAAATATTATACTAAATTTTATAAGAAATGCTTAATTTTTTTATATTTAAATTTAATTTTTAATAACATTAAAATAACCAACACTATGTCATGAGCTGTAAAATCAATTTTATTATGAAACGTGTAATAGATTGGGTTTCGTGTTTACGACTCTGATTTTGTCTATTTATTTTATTAGTTTATTGGCATTTCTTGTGATTGAAATTGATGTAACTGATTTATTATCACATTTATTTACTAATATAATTACAATTTTATGGCTAGTTAACTTTTTTAATTATGATTCTGATTAAAGATTAGGCATAGGCAAATCTGATTAATGTCTGGTAATGTGATGGGGAGGAAATTCATAGATAATTAATACATTTAATTATAATTTTGATAAATTACGAGGCATTTGGCAAATTCCAGTCATGTAATAGAGAAGAAATGATAGATTCCGAAACTGTATCAGATTTCATTAATCAGTTAATCATGGCATCGAATCGAAATGGAGAAACTTGTATTTGAATTGAGTTAATTTAATTTGGTGGCGGCGAGATGGATGGAGATAATAAGAAATTACCTTATGCCAATCTGTTTTGTGGTTGAGTAAATAATAGATTTTAAAGCGGTAATTTTTCTTCTTCTTTTTCCCCGTTTTATTCATCATCTTTTGATGATAATTGTGCTAATATTCAGAGTTTACCGGCCAAGTTCGCCGCTTAAAAATGGACTGAACGGAATCGGCTTTGGTGCTAACAGTCCATCGGTGAATCTGTCTGAGAGGGACACTGTGGTGTTTCCGAGGATTGTCACTTTGATTAGGAATGGCGTGAAGCCGAGGAAAATCTATCGGCTCTTGTTAAATAAGCGGAATAGTCCAAGTTTTGAGCACGTTTTAACGGCGATAACACAGCGCGTGAACTTGGATACGGGCTGTGTGAGGAAAGTGTTTACTTTAGCCGGGCAGCCGATACTGACTCTAGGGGATTTCTTCCAACACGATAGCGATGTATTTTTCGCCTATGGGAATGAGAGAGTGGGGCCGGATGATTTTGAACTGGAGGCGGAAGAGGTGAAATTGATGAACCAGATGAATAAATCGTTGAAAACTGGAAAAATCAGTGGTGGACCAAAGCCGAAAATGCCGGTTAAAAGCCACAATGACACGTTTGAGTGTCTGGACGTCAATTTCACGATGATTGGCCTGCAAAATGGCGATGCTCTCCCCACGGAGATTAAGAGCAAGTACACAATCGGAAAGATTGTGGGCGATGGCAACTTTGCAATCGTCCTCAAAGTCAATGAGAAGATTTCGGCGAAGGAGTACGCCTTGAAGATTATCGACAAATCGAAATGTCAAGGCAAGGAGCATTACATCGATGCGGAGATCCGTATCATGAAATTGCTCGACCATCCGCACATTATCTCCCTGCTAAGTGATATAGACACGCCGAGGCACATGTACTTGGTCATGGAGCTGGTTAATGGAGGAGATCTCTTCGACGCCATCACCAGAGTCACGAGATTCTCAGAGGATCAGTCCAGAGTCATGATTAAGCACTTGTCTGCAGCCATGGCCTATCTTCACAACATGGGCATCGTCCACAGGGACATCAAGCCAGAGAATCTTTTGGTGAGTTGTTTTGCTTTTTATCTTAATGGAATGATAAGCTTTTAAACTTGTTTTCTTTTCTTAATGAAAAAATCTTAGTTTAGACAAGTCGCTAATTAGATTTAACGATAAGTCGTTAAAATTTTTTTTAAATCGTTTTTCTCAAAACATTTATCCTACAAAGATTTTTTTGAAGATAGTAATTAAATTAGGAATTTATACTTAATAATGATTGAAAAATTTATCTTACTTTTTATTTTATTACGTAAATAGACAATTATATAGTTAAATCACTTATAATAGTATACTTGCTTTACGTAATGACATGTAATGAAGACGAATAATATCGAGATTGGTAAAGTACCATTACCTATAAGTTGCGTACTACATTTTGTACCACTCTTAACTATTTTTGCGAATAATAATTGATATATATATTTTAGCAGTTCAAACAACCCTTTTAATTTAAATTTGTATTTGAAATTACAGCGGTGTGTATAGGTATGTTTAGAGCTCGTTTATTCCTTATACCTATTTTTATGGATGTGTTGAATCCCAAAATAATTATTTTATCATATAACGTTTTCTAATGAAATAGGTATATATAGCAAATAAATTATTATCTTTCTTTTAAAGTTACTCGTGTTCAAGGTGTGGGGCGGCAGTCCTTCAGGGCTGTCAAAATCCCTCACGGATCTCAAATGTGTTCTTCACCTTCCTACTATAACCATATTTTAAAATACATTTAAAAATACTTTTCCATATTTCTAAAATTTTCTGAAAAGTAGTCGCGAAGGGAAGAAATTGAAGAAAGTGTACTTTTAATCTCATTTGGTAATATTGAAATGATTTTTTAACGGTTAGTTTTTTTGTTAGTGTCTAAAAATTTATATAAGACATCTTTGAAGTCAATCCTTCCGTCTATTTGAAGGATTTGTTATTGCATTTTGATTTGCTTGCAAGTTCTTGTAGGTGAGGTGCAAGGAATAACTACTTTGAGATTTCTATTAATGACATATACTATATAAAAATAAGTTACTATACTGGTTTGTATGAGTTTTTAAATATATTTATCAAACCTGTAATTTTCGCATTAAACCATTTTGTCTTTTTAATTAAAAATGGAAGGGCCGTTATTACTTTTATCGATGTTGTAACAAGAAGGAAGACCAATTCTTTCATAATGGATAATATGACCTGTATACGTATAAAATCCGCATTTAAAATTACGTTCTAATTTTTTACTTCATGTTAGATCAAAGTCTCATTTTTGTGAATTATTTAGTAATTTTCAATAAAAATCTAAATTTCTTAAACTTATTGGGTATTATTTCAGAACATTTAAATATATAAAAAAAAGGGTGAAAACAGCCAAAACGCTTTGTTCTTGCAGACCTGTGTTATTACGAAGTTTTAGTTTTGACAAGACGCTAATTAGTTTTGACGACATTCATGTCGTTAAAACGTTTAAAATACCGGAATCGTTTTTTCTAAAAAGCATCAATTCTAAAATGTTTGATTTTTTCGAAGACAACTAATTAAATTAGTAATCCATACTTATCTTAAAAGCTACTATACCTATGTTGATAATTAGTTAAATCATTTATAAATGAATTCTATAAATTTAATTTAATTTCTATAATTTAATATATTATGATTTATTTATTTCATTAAGTATACGATTTTTAAAAATTATATTTCATTATGTTTTGCCCTTTGAATACCAAAATAAAATAAATGGATTTAAATCGTTTTTAGTAGGATTTACAATTCCAGGAATGTCTCCATGAAATGGAATTTCATTCATGCACTGTTCAATGAGTACAGAATTTTCCGCAATGTAAAACATTGTATTACTTTAATAATAACGCGATAAGGTCACGGATGTGATTGGAATGTGTTCTAATTTTAAAACAGAAAAGGGAAAAGGTTAATATGAATTATATTAAATAGATTTGAAAAGGTTTTCCTGAAATACCTTAATTTAATTTCAATCAACTTAAAATATCGAAATAGAATTATTATAATGTGGAGGCTTAAGAGCTCTTTACATTTAAATAGACCATTAATATCTTCAACAAATTCTTGTAATGCCATAATAGTAGAACATTTACGTATCTCTCAAATATTTGCTTTGAATCACAAATTACGTGAATGAATTCTGATATTTACTCAACAAATGTGCCTATGAATAAATTATTGTCATAGAAGAAAAACTGAAAAATGTACATTTATAGCGAGTTTTATTGTCGTAATTGAATATATTGAATAAATTTCATTTTATGCGATAAATTATTATAATCATTGTTAAGTATGAATTCTTCTAGATTTATTTTGAAACATTTTAAGTTTTATTTTCAAAGCTCTTTATGAATTTTAAATTTAGTATTAAATAGTCAAACTTTTAAATTAAAAAATATACCCCAATGTGGTTTTAAAAATACCGTTTATGTATTTTTGTTACATAATAGTTATTTAAACAACGTGTGGGGAAAATGAACCATAATTAAACTCGAGTAATGTGTTTAATTATGTGTTTTTCCAAACAGTTTTTTACAAAATTTCATACAATTCGCTTATTTATTAGCTATTTTTCCGCGAAATATGAAGTAAAGAATAATAAGACAACCCAGGACTAAATTAAGGTCTAAACACATACAAGTGTCAAGCGAATAGAACTTTTGGTCTCAATTTTTCCATGTTATAAGGGAAATAGAGCACCAATTAATGTATCACTGATATTCCTGTGATAGCACTCATCATTTGAACCACATTTAAAATCCAGAACCAACATTTAAGACAAAATTTTCTTTTTGCCATTTATTTTGAAAAAAAATAAATTAATTAATAAGTCATAGTCTACTTTATTGTAGAGGCATGACAAATGTCAAAATATATTTTCCTTCTAGGCTACTAAGATCAAATATTATAATTTTTAGTAGTTGATTTTTGGAACAAAGTACTAACTTTGTGTATTTACACGATTTGTAATTATCTGCGGGTATTGAAATATTGAATTATCCTTTATTCAACACTGTACGATTATAAAACAATTTCTAGAGGAAGCATCGGCTAAAAAAATTTAAACATTTTTCAACAGAATTGTATAATAGTTATTTATACTACTAAATCAATACGATAAGACTATAAAATGGTTGAGGTTATAAGGATAGCGAGTGTTTTAAAGAAGATCTGTGTGTTAAAGCATTATTAAAATCACAACACAAAATAAAATTAGTGTAGTAGTAAAAAAAAAATTAAAATTGATTAAAAATGTAATACAGTTATCTCGAGTTCTCTACATAATCTCTCGGCAATTGGAACGAAAAAAACCATTGTTACTTAACAAAACCTCCCGATAATTAGAACTCATTGGCGTCCAACACTTGACAATTCAAAGTTGCAGATTTGTTTTTGTAGCATTTCACGCACCTTTTCTATTATAAAGTTATTAAGCAGTCTGAGCAGCAGCAATTGAACCATTTGATAGTTTGAACTCTCGATAATTCGAAACTATCGGGAGGCTACTGTATATGTCTATTATGAAGATTAATGATTTTTATCCACCGTGTTTTATAAAAAAAAATATGCATTTTTAAATAAACTAACACAAATCTAAAAAAATCGTTTTCTTAAATTAAAATTTATTTCTCTGCCACACACTTTCGGTGTGATAGAGAAAGAGTTATATCTTTTGTCCCTGAATTGCACATAGTTTAATTAGTCGTAATTCTTAGAGATATCTGTCAGATATATGTGTTTCAATAAATATTCATATTTAATTTTAAACCATCCACATTCTTTAAAATAATCAAAAAAGTAAAACCAAGTTCCAAGAAACAGGCTCGAAAAAATGAATAATTCTTTGATATACATTCATATTAATAACCAATTTATATACAAGAGTATCATATAACGTAAATTGCTTTACAAGAATTTTATATGTACACGAACGATAATGAGTTTACTGTTTGTGGAAGAACCGTCCCCCATTTTAAAAATCCAATTTCCCAATTAACTGCTATGATTAGATAAATCGCACAAATGTGCAGCTCAGGGTTACCAACAGCGAAGAAGAAGTTGGTTTATTGCCTTTCTCGCCATCTTATTGGATCCTGCTTTGTTATTATATTCTATAAGTCATCAAGAATAACGGTACTTGCTGATATCGCTCTAAATTTCAAACCGTCATTGGGCCGTTAATACTCTATTTTAAGTTTGAAAATTGCATAAAATAGCCAGTACAACAAAAATTCCATAGACATGAAATTTCATTATCTAATCATAACAGTTAATTAGGAAATTGGATTTTTAAAATGGGAGTGGTTCTTCAACAAGCAGTAAACTTGCTGACTTTTCAGTGAGAACAGCTTATAAGAATATATTTTTTGTTATAGAACATCAAATCTTGTATAAAACACGGTAGATAACCATTTTTAATTACAAGGATATTCTTTAAAATACTCGTCTTGCTCTTGAATTTGAAAGACCCTAGTTTTTAGTAATGTCTCATTAATCGACTTAATTTTAGAAATAACGAATTATTAATTGAAATCTTTCTCTTAAATCTAGGTTGATTTGGACGAGAGCGGTAACGTGATGATGCTGAAACTGGCAGACTTTGGTCTCGCGTGCGAAGTGACAGAGCCCTTGCTTGCAGTTTGTGGAACGCCAACGTATGTTGCACCGGAGATTCTAATGGAAACGGGATACGGACTGAAGGTGAGGTTTTCGATTAAAATGGTTCCAGGCTTTTGATTAATTTTTCGGTTTTACTTTTAAATTCTCTTCTTGTGATGACGAACAGATTGATGTTTGGGCTGCCGGAATCATTTTATACATTCTGCTGTGCGGTTTTCCACCATTTGTATCGCCCGACAATCAGCAGGAGCCGCTGTTTGATGCGATCCTGTCCGGGGTTTATGAATTCCCGGAGCCGTATTGGAACGACATTGGTGACGGTGTCCGAGATCTCATTTCGAATATGCTGCAATCGGATCCGGAGCTGCGGTTCTCCAGTGAAGACATTCTGGACCATTATTGGGTGATCAATGAGCATCAATTGCAGTAAAAAGACGAAAAGAACTTCATTCTCTAAATAGAAATTTACCAGACCCCAATATTTGTTTAGGTACCTCATTATTACTTATATATAATTATTTATTTTTTAAATAATTGTACATGTATATCATTTTTATATACCTAATTATTATAATTATCCTATAAAATTATCCATCAGTTGAAGGAGAAGGAGGAGAAGCGAGGAGGTTAATGCACGTGGTATACAATATATCTATAAATATAAATTTATTGAAATATGTGTATGATTATATTATACCCCTTTTTAAATATTATTACAATGTATGTCTCTAAGCATATGATATATCATTATTCTGTATCTGAGATTAGCTATATTATATACTATTATGATTACTGTATAAAATTATTTTTATGATTATGATACGCGAGTTTTAAAGAAATTTAGCAAATTGGAGTATTATACTTTTATTATTCCTAGTTTGAAGTTGCTTAAGAAGGGTAATTTCAAAGGATCTCAATCTTAAGTTTTTGTATTGAAGTTTAGGATATTTCTGATATTTAGAAAAGAAAATATTTAGTAAATCCTTTTTATACTGCCTTCTACAGCAAATTTATTTCATGAATGAAATAAGTGGTTTTGAATGGTTAAGACAATCACAGTTTTGCATTGATTAGAGTTTTGATAGATAACCTTTTTTTTGTTCTTTACTTTAAAAAGATTTGATTTGACTTTGTAAATTATTGAAAACATTTAAAAATTGTTTTAAATTGAATTCGAATTGTTTTAAAAGAATTATAATTTACCTTTCTTAGAAAACAATAAATATCATTTATTTAATGGTAGTTTATTCTCGGAAAGAGGCGATGCACCAAGCTCATTTGTCAAGTCTTTCGAAGGCAACTCTTAATTTATTAAAATTTCAAACAATTTTGTTGTGGACATCAATTTTCTTGATCACATCGATCTGAAATTTCAAATGATTTCTGAGGTTTAATCAATAGAGTCAAAAGTTAGCGCTGGAGATGAAGAAAGAAAATGCAGTCTTGGCATCTTCGACGGAGACGTCGAGAGGTGTCTAATAGCATCACCAAATAGACACCGCAAATACTGTCATTCCAATATACTTAACGTTGTAATTATTTATTTTTATTTATTTACAAATGACGGGCAATAATAATCTAAAAAATTCTAAATATTGTTGTTTTGTAATAACCATCGCAACTACATTATGCAAAAATAAGTATTTGACGATTTACATTACTCTTTAATATAAAAGAAAGCAGTTGCGACTCAATTTTCGCGTTCTATTTCCAACGAGTTGTCGTCGGATGACGTCATAATTCTCCGCCCATCTTCAGGATTGTACTACCTTAATGTTTTACCAAGAATATTTGTTTTTCTTATTCAATTTCACATGTTTAAATTCCATTTGGTTTTATTATATTAATTTTTTAAAGAAAATAACACAAATTCTTATTGTTGAGATCCTTTGAAATTACCTTTAATATGGAAGACACAAATTTTGGTTGTATATTTATAAAAATTTCCGTTATTATATAATCTCTTCTAATGTTAAATGGAGCTATAATCGATTATGGAACTCACAAATTCCACAATTCTTCCAATAATAAAATATAATACCAAATATTTAGTTGTGAGCATTTGTTTTTTATCCTTCAAGCATTAAAGAAATGAAGAGACACGGAAAGGACACAAGAAGTTTTGGAATATTTTTGTAAACACGCTATTTAAAGGAACGCTGAGCGATATTTTGTTGGAATTTTAATAATAAAAGCAGATAAAAAGGCAATTTAGCAATATAATCACAATAATAATAAAGAAATCACTGTAATCAACTCATGATTGAATAAAAAAGGAAAGAGCATTAAAATTGTCTGGAAATAGCCAAAGTTTCGAGGGACAAAGAAATGTGGTAGGCTTTGACTTGAAAGTGCTGTCGTTGTTACCAGGTGAAATTGGCCAACTGTTGCTTCGATCGAAATAAAAGCCACAACGACGACAAAACCGAATTATTTGCGGATGGCACGGAATTGAATGGATTTCACGTGTCTTTGATGCGGGCGGGCGCCTGAAATTGCAAAACTTTACCCCGGCATATACACAGAGCAGCATTCAGCAATCATTTGATAAATAAATACAACAGAAAAAGGCTAACCTAGTTTAATATGGAAACTATATATATTGCATTGCATAGAGCCTAAGGATTATAAACTGTAAATTTGTTATTTATTTATTTATAACTTTTATATAGAAATAAAATTTGGTTAATAGAGACATTTAAATTGCTTTTCATGTTCGCTCCGACGTGGAACATTGGCTTGGACACGTTTCCAATTTAGTGTCGCGCGCGCTTATTTCTCGACTACTACGTTCAGTTCATGATAAATATTTGCACGATACACATTTGACTGGTACCAGACTTTGTGGGCCAAAAGTGTGATTACGCTTCGGCCAAATGATTGATTAATTTTGACGATAACTTTGATTGAACAGGGATTAGTAACATTTCTATCTGACGGTGACATCATTTACATGTTTATGAAATGCAACAAATATCCAGATAAGGATAAATTTCTATATAAAGAAAAAATAAATTTATCTTTTTTTTTTTAATATAATCGTAATTTCACAGTTTTTATATAATCTTTAAAATTAAATAACTGAATTTTATAAAAGACAATTTGTGGTTAATATTTGTTTAAAATACAATTACAAAATAATATCTCTGCCCTCAACATTCGAACAACTAGTGTCGTCAACATTATTTGTTCGAATTTAAACGGGTTTTTAAAGTGATAAAAATCGGATATTTCTAATACAAGTACTCTGCTGCTGTTCAATAAAAGGATACATATGAAAGTATATGTGTTCTGTTTCGGTGGCAAAAACCTGTCAATAAAATAGCCTCTCTATAGAATCATCAGCTCATGGTACTAATCACACCATAGCAAATAATGATTTATACAAATGATATTAAATTGTTAATTGTGAAAGATTGGCTAATGAATAGATAGGGCATTTTACAAATTTGATTGCGTTAACCAATTGGTTAGAACTAGACCTTCGCAGAGCTGGAAACTTCTAAGGTCAATACGCCAAACTGCGGAGGGCAAAGATATGAGGGCACAATAGATCTTCAGGTCAAAGTACGGGATCACTTCTAATTCTTTATGATTTAATGAAAATATATTGAATTCAATATTCAATTGCTTATTATTAAATGAAGTTGTTAAAATTAACTTGTGTGAAGAGATCGCCATCCGCAATACTCCTGGTTTTATTATATAAATTACTATTTGACTTCAAGACGGTAGCAATTAAAGAATATGAAAAATTTATTCTAGGATTTTCAACGCTTCGGAGGTAAAAATTGACTTTGTAACCGAACAGGCTATATTCTAATTTTTTCATCTGTGTTATCTGAGTTTACGATTACTCCAGATAAAAGATACATTACTGTATAATAATGAAATATTTGACCTAATATCGGTAGCACCATAGGACCTAACTAAAAAAACAAGAATTTAAAAAAATATATTTAGCATAAAAAATATATTTCCAATAAATATGAGAACATTGAACTTTACTTTGAATTTTTTACAAAATATATCATACCTTTTTAGTAAATTACTTTTAGAGCCAAAATTGAAATAGGAAACGCTTCCATACAAAAATGATTAATGTGTATATTCCATAATGGACCATCTTCATTGTCTAAAAGCATTCGTCAATTTAAATAGAAAGACAAAATTCTTTAAATAGAAATCTATTCATTAATTGCAAGGAGAAAAGATTATTAATCTTTTGTTTTAATGATGAATGAAATTACGCTTGAAAAAACGAATTATTGTTTTTTGCCAAAAATATATTGTCTATGAATGAACTTCCGCTTTAACGGGAAATGATTTAGAGGTTGGATTATTATGGTGAGTTTAGAAGGATATTGTGACATATTCTATTTTTTTTAATATAATATCATTCACGTGTTTTAATAATTATATTAATCTTAAATACAATTTTAGTTTACATTGAATAACGATATAAAATATAGTTAAATTTAAAAATACCCAATATTTTTTGCGGTTTATATATTTTGAATCTAAAATACGCGTAAATTTCAGAACAACTTACGTTTTTTGTCACACAATACGATATAAAGTATTCAAAAAGTTTAAAACAGAAAATATACTATATATTGTATTCAAAGGAGGTTTCATTTTAATAACAAAGCAACACCATTTTTGAAATTAGTAAATTTAACTTAAAAAATGTTAAAAAGTTAATCTTAATCTACATTATTAAATAAATATACAATTGTGTTAAACCCCCTACAAGGGTGCCCGAGTCATTACCCGAGCCTCATATATTATATTTATATGGGACCCGGGTAATTTGTATGAAATTGACTCGGGCACCCATCTAGGCGGTTTAACATAAATAACTTTCTTAAAAATACTGATTTTTTCAGTATCTAAAAGAAACTACTTATACAATACATATTTGCTCAATACTTAAATTTTTATAACGTTTTCAAAATTTTCTTTGAAAAGAATGAAAAAAAAGTTTAATTTTAAAGGTATTTCACATTTTAATGAAAATCGATGGATTGTTTTGTTTAATTCAATATTGCTATTATCTTTGAAAATAAAGTGTATGAAAAAAGTTATCAAAAAGCTTTTAATTGCTCTTCATTAAAGGCCGGCTTTGTTTATCTGGGCGATAACTTACCTAACCCAAAGAGAGTATTTTACTTTAAAACACTAATGACTGTAATTATCCAATTTAGATTGTGTTTAAAATTGGTTTACGTTAATTGAATATTGAACGTGCCAATAATTGGCTTGTTATTACCGGCATTACATAATTAATTGATTTTATTGAGCTTAAACTGTTGACAGGATTTCGATTTGATTGAAAGGGAAAGTGAAGAAGATGCTGCAGCGAAGAGTACAAGAAAAAAGTGGTGGTTAATATGCATGACAAACTAAATGTACGATATGATCAATGGATCATCAATTCCGTTGTTTTGTCTCCTTTCTTTGAATACTTTTCATGGGCTTTTTCCTTTCCATTTCATTGGGAGAAATAAAATGTTTACTGCATTCAATTAAGCGCTGAACAACTGTAATATAGCTGGTCATGATGATGTCTCATCGCTCAGGCCTACAGAAGAAGAGAGCCATAAAGGTACGGGGCCATAAGAACAGATTGGTGATGATTAGACAACCGGCAAATGTCACGATTTTGTCGATCATAATATTGTGCAGAAAAAGAAATTCGACAGCGCGATCGGTCGGAAAAGGTTATGGTCCGTCTTATTTTGACATTATGTACATACTATACGAGGGTGAGCTGAAAAGTAACAATTAGAAGATAGAATAAATACAATTTTGGAAAAGAAATCACTTATCGTTTCTAACTTTTATGTAAGCAACTATTGCTAAAATTCAGCATAATTGAATTTTTGATTTTTGTTGCTTAAAATTGATATTATGATACTAAAATATGTTCACTCAAAGACGTTTTTATAGCACAGGTGCTTTAAAGAATTTTCTAACGTACTTTTCTTTAATATTAAAGTGTAACCTCCGCGACAGATTTTCATCAAATTGTTCAAATTTATATAGAAGTCAATTTCGTTGAACACTGTTTAATTGTAAAACTGTATGGTTTGACGGTTTTATGAATTGTTTAAAACTAAATGGGAAATAATTATTTGATTGTGGGAATGAGGAACAACTATTTAAACTAACGAGGGAAATAATAATAACTATGTACAAGTAAGAGACGACAAGATATAGTCTTCTTTATCACACCGTAGAATGAGGAAATGAAACAGGAATGTGAAACATGATTATAACATAATTTTAGAAATTTTAAAGTTGACTATAATAAAACGGTGTTAATTTTATACTCGTAGTTTTGTGTTAATTTATTTGAAAATGAATAAAATGTTGTATAAAACGTGTCGATAAGCACTGGCCTTATTTATAACACATGCGAAAGAACTATCAAATTGCGAATGAAGCCATATCGGTCTGTGGTTTAAACCTAGACTTTAGAAGGAAGTTCACGGAGAAAAGAACTTCAACAAAGAACTTCTTGATGATGTTTACAAGGACTCTTGTCTTTCGATGGCTACCGTCAAAATCGTTTTCTTGGTTGTCCCATGCGCCCATATAACTCGGGACCTTGTTAAGGCAGATCCTAGGTTAAAATTATTTCAAAAAGCTGAGAAAGTTGGCGTACAAAAAGTACAGTTCATATCCTCCAGGAATATTGAAGATGAGAAACCTATTTACGAAAAGACTGCCGTGGGTTTCTTATTTCAGACAACAAGTGCTTTCTTATAGCTGTCCCGTTAACTCGGGCCAAATTTATGGAATCAGGTTGCAAACTGTCATTCTATCTTTTATGCATTTTTGTTGCTTAATATTAAAATTATGACAATCAATTTTGCTCTGTCAATATAGCACAAGTGTTTTTTCTTTATTATTAAAGTGCGACCTCCGTATAAATCCATTAAATTTATATCGTCGTCAGTTTTGAATAGTGTGGCTTACCTGTAATTTTCCACTATTAACGATTTTTATTTGAAAAGCCACCTATTGGAAATTTTTTAACTACGCCTTGCGGCTATGAGTAAGAGAGAGAGATGTTCAATATTCGGCTATGAGAAAGAGAGGGATGCAAAATATTTCAAATGTTAATAAAACACGGTCGTTATTAAACACTCGGGCCTTCTTTAAAGTAATGTAAGACAGTAAGACTGTACACAAACTTGAAAAAAAGACGTTGGGCCGAATTGTGGGCTGAATGAAGAGGTTATCATTTTTATTGTCTTTTTTTGCAAAGTTTTAGTTTTGTTAGTTATTAAAAGACAAGTTTAGCTGAATCAAGTGTATCGAGGTAAATGGATAAATAAATTATAGCATTTCCAAAAAATTTTCTTTTTCATAACCCACACCCATTACTTCTTAGCCCTCCCTCAAAGAAGAGAAAATTTGCGCTAATCACGGCGAATTTTGAATGTCGAAAACATACTTTTAAACATTTGATGCAACTGGCTGACATCTGCCTGACCTTTGAGGTGAATATCAGTCAAAATCCATCTTCGTTTTGGTATTTGAAGTGTTTAATAAATATTAATAAATTGGAATTTTTAATACTTTAATTACTGTGGGAATTTCAAAATGTCTGAGATTGCGGTCACAATTTGCTCTTATCGTTTTAGGCTTGAAATATAATTTGATATTCCAATGGTTTTGACATCCAATATTTAGATTAAAAATCTATTTTTATGTGGCATTAAAATTCATATTATTGACCACATGTGCTAATATTATAAAACATATAAAAATGACAGAAGCGATTAGAGATAAGATCTAAGTGGATTGTTGTCTTTATTTCCACAAAAAATTATTATGATTTCGTCTCAGTGGAATATTTGCATATTTATTCAGTTTAAATAGAAACAATTTGTAAAAAAATGATGCATTCCTTTCGATTTCAGTTGTTATTCTCAGTCTATGATTGCACAGTGGTATGGAAGATTAAATGATATCTTCAAAGGTAAATTCTTGTTTATTTTATCTTATTGTAAGATGAGCCGACAAACGTTTCCAGTCTATGTTTACACAATGTGCTTAGAATGTTATTTTTATGCATTTGCCATTCTCTAAATTGAAATTTAAACGGCCAGATCACAATTATTTGCGATGATGTGATTAATGTTCACAAACAAGCAGACAATTTATTAAGCTTTCTTCGGTATCCATTTTGCAATAGCAAACAAATGTTTGAAAGATCTACCGTACTTATTGCTGGGCATCCGTACGTACGTTCTGTTCAAACTTTAAGATATGCTGATCGAATAATTACAATTGTAGATACACTTACAAAATAGTTATTAAAAATTATCTTTAATTTCTTAATAAGCTAAATATTAGAGTAAGTACCAGAGACCTGCAAAATGTACTAAAAGAGAGGAATCATATTTTACCTGAGAATAAAAATAATAATCATTATTATTTTCTCTTACTCGTGCATCGTCTAATCTTTGCGGTTCACAATAAAGACAAGCGATTTTTGCAGACCTATTGTAAGTACTTATAAGTTTATTGTTAATTGGGCGCAAAACCCGCTCGGAGAGTCCTAATTAATATATAAAAATATGAATAAGGTAATTATAACGATGTAAGATACTGTATTACTGGAGGTACTGTTGGACATCCATACGCCCCTTATCGTAATATATATCGCCCTAGTTCGCCCTGCCTCACAGTTCTAATTTTTTTCTAAACTTCTAAATTTTCTTGGACAACAGCAAATTTAATGATTTTAGTTCATAAAACCGATTTAAAAATAAGTTTGTACAAAAAAAATATGGTTGATAACACACTAGATGTAAAAGGATAAAACACTAGTGCTGCCCCACTTAGAAGCATGAAACATGGTAATTTCATACAAAAGCCGACCGTGTTTACCATCTCTGACTGTCTGCCTTACCTTCTTTTTGTTTGAAATGTATTGTAACTGGAAATTTCCAAAGCGACACGTTCGCCAACTAGTGGCAAATTTTTAGAATATGGCAAGTGAATTAAATTTAAAATGGAAATTTTTTCTTTAAATTACTGTGCACATAGAATTCGGAAGATGTGTAATCAATAAATTAATGGCAGTTATCAGCTTTTATAGTTAACCTTCTTAAAATTTTAGTTTAACCAAAATTTTATTTTAAATCCATTTATTTGCATTAGTATTGGTTTCGGGTACAAATATAATTTGAATTATAGTGGTTCACCACTACTATTTATTTAAAGAAAATCCGCACTCTTAAACTCGTTGCCTTTTCCAATTACCTGGAACAAACCAAGACCATTGTTTTTTAGTCCAAGTGATAGCTAATGATAACACCATTTCCAGTACAAAAAAAAATAGGGATCAGATTGATGCACTTCGAGGTATTAATTAAAATATAAATCACAATCACCTGTCATAAAAGGATGAAATGGAGTTTACTTTATCTTTATTAACAAACCATCAAAATAAAAAGACCATTCGTATAAAAAATCAAGATACGAGAAAGATAGTAAATATTTACAAACCAGTTATTACTAACTCAAAATAAGGTAAATATTGATTGTTATTTTGAGGTAATCTTGTTCAAATATCCAGTAATTATATTAGTAAATATTTTGAGTAATTAAGTGATTTAATGACTATTTATTTAATTGAGTCTATATTTCAAAAGTAGGATGTTCATTTGCTATTAGTTATTATTAACTTGAAGAGATTTTAATGGGTACATTTGCACTTTTAATACCACGATCTTAATTTAAATGCATCTAATAATTACTGGTATTTAGATTTTTTTTGTATTATACTGATTTTGGTTTTTTATGTAGTTTTTGCTAATTGTGCAAATTCATGGTATAATTGGACCAATGTTTAAACTTGTAGTTTTTATTCTCAATGAAACCATCTGAAGCTATCAGACCAGAGAGGAGCAAAAAGTGTTATTTAATAGACAAATTAAAAGCGGTAATAAACACAGACCTCATGTCGATATTTTGAAAATGTTAACCGGATTTTTTTTCGTGAATTGCGGACATTTTTTGCCACATTTCTGTTCTGGTGGAGAGATCGTGAAAAAAGTACATTCTTCTGTTTCGATTGAAGCAGATTTATGGGATCAAATTATCAAGTCAAACCATCTGTGCAAAAGAAGAAATAGAAAGAGAGAGACTCCTCTTCATTTTCAACAAAAGTTAGCATTTAATGATCGGAATTAATATTGTTCATATTGAATTAAATTGTTTGCGATATTCCCCTATTTAATTTAAACGTCTGAACACGAAATTAATAAGGTTCTGCTGTGGTGTCTTCTGCTGGATTGGAGGAGAGGAGACCCGGTGAAAGTTTACACTTCGTGACTACGAGCGGTTTGTAGGAGAATCTTTGCAAATATTGAATGTGAAGTCTTAACGCGCGAATTTCGCGACGACGATCGAGACGATGTAATGAATTGCCTTTGCTTAGGTTAGGTGCACGAGGAAAAGGTCACTTTTTAAATGATAATTCCCAAATGGATGCAATCGAATGATGGAAACTATTTAAAAAAGAGAATGGAACCTCTTCCTCAGATAACCTTTTTTTTGCTGGCGGTGGTGGTTTTCTGCTTTTGAATTTAATTGCTTTGATAAAATTCCTATTTTTCAGTGACCACTTTTAAGAGGAAATTTATTCAAGTTCAAACGATTTATTTTCGGTAAAGAGCAGTTTGACGATCAAAAAATTAAACCAGATTTGAACGGTTTTTATTAAATTATTTGCAGTTTTTGTACATAAACATTTACTCGTGATTCATGTTGTGAATCATCTGTTTGGATGCTATTTTATTGAAATATTTGCATAATTTTGACAGCATCGATTGGTTGATATTATTTTTCATATTTATTAATAACTCTATCAATAGTCAGCATTGAACAAAAAAAGTAAATTAAACAAATAACCAGGTACCGTAAAACACAAAAAACAGCTTTACTTTATACAAGTAGAATATGAAATATGCACACCATTGTAAAGATCTACCCTTTACAATGGTGTCCAGGAAATAGGGACTAACACTATTTGGTCCGACCGCCGTTCATGAGGAGGAGTGTATAGGAGTCCACCGTGCACTCTAATGAGCTAGTCACACCAAACTTTATTGCTTGTGTACGATCCAATAATAATAATAATAATACGATCGCA
>JXOV01009275.1:3078-21454 GCA_001014945.1 Clogmia albipunctata | reverse complement strand
GTTATTTTTTAACATGTGAAATAAAGAAAGCAATCTAAAATCAAATTATTTTCAATATCAAATTTTAGAATTTAAAAATTTGACAAAAAATAANCCGAAGAGGCAGCCGGATGCGTTAACACATCGGCCACGAGACAGACAGTTTCAATATAGTTAAAGAAAAAGTTTTCCAACCTCGAATTAGATGTTATTTTTTAACATGTGAAATAAAGAAAGCAATCTAAAATCAAATTATTTTCAATATCAAATTTTAGAATTTAAAAATTTGACAAAAAATAATATAATTCTGATTCCAGCTTAAAAGTTCTACTCTTTTTGTGAAAATTCATAATTTTAATAATTATATTCCTCAAATATTTCCAAATTTAAATCTAATGTAACAAAATGTACTTTATTGAAATCTGCATGTAATGACACGACTACTTACAGGCAGTGGCGTATCTAGTGCAGCGGACTGGACCGCCCCGGGCGTCACAATTTTTTAAACCATAATATGCGATTTTTCTGTGTATAATTTATGTCTTACACCTAATTCCATACATATAACCTTTTTATATTACTCCTAAATAGTAGTTGATACTCTATTTACTAGGCAATCGTATAAAAATAATGAAATATATCTATGATATTTAAAAAAAAAAATTTATGTAAGGGGGCGGCAACGTTTCTAGCTACACCACTGCTCACGGGACTCAATACTATAAATTGGCACCTATACAAATTATTACATTACAAAGACGGAATATGCAAACAATGCAATCAAAATGCCGAAACTTTTGAGCATATAGTCATGGACTCGCGGCCCAACATCCAAAAGACATAGCCACCTAGGAAAATCATCTTATGATCAAGAACAAATAGCGACTATAGAAATACCAAGCCAAATACGCTTTATAAAAGCAATTGAAGCTATAATATAGGTCGACATTTGATCAGGTCAAATCACCAGGGGTATGACCTTTGATCGGGGTGTAAAATCACCCAACTAACTACAACATTATATTAAATACGTTAAAGATTTCTTATTAATATTATTTTATTTTCACAAATGACATTGAATTAAATTATGTCTAAGCAAATAAATTTTAAATTTAATAATAGGTTTTTTGTTAAATTTTCTGAGAAATCTTGGTAATAACATCGATTTAGATAAATATTTTCGTACAAACATTATGTTTTTTTATATAAATTTAATCTTATAATAATATGAAACAATAATATTGTTCAAACAATTTGTTTTTGAACCTGTTATCTTAACAGAAAGCATGTTAAAATACAAACAAGATATTATTCAGGGCTGAAACTGAACACACGAGTATTCAAATTTGATTATACTAACCAAATAATGGCAATTTTTAAAGAGACCAAAACAGTAAAAGATATATTTAATATTTGGCTAACTCGTTGATAGAAATTTTAAAAGATTTAAAATTCAAAGATTATATATGGATTTAGAATCCATCAAATAGTTTTAGAAAACTTTAGTTGTTATTGTTAAGTAATAGCTTTTTCCCAATTTTGATATAAAAAGTACTTGTTTTCATTAATTTATGCTTCAATAAAAAGTTAAACTTTTCTAAATGAAACATAATAATCATCACGGCATGAAAAAAGTACTATAGAAATGAAAAGATACAACTCCATTCACAAACATATCTTATCATTCGTCTTCTTCTTATTTTAGTCTGAAGAATGAAACATCAAAATGTTTCATTAAATGTTATGTTTCTATTTTTTAAAACTACAAAAAGCCCCCAGAGTATCAAAGTTATGTTTCCCATATAAATATTTAATTAGTTTTTATTTGTTTTTGTGCTATTTTACAAATGAAAATGAAAAATCGTTTCTCGACGTTTAATTCAGTTTTCTCGAAGGAAGCCAATCGCGTCGTCGACTGCGTCTCCTAGTGGAAACATCCTTCCTTCTTGAAAACCGAAATTTAGACCACCTTGAAACGAAAATAACTATATACTCTAAATTTATGGTGAAACCCATAAAAGATCGGATTTTATAACTTTTCAATATTTGTCAAGAGTCGTTCACTCGGTAAAAGGTGAAATTTTTTTAACTGGAAGCAATGGAATTTTTCTGGAATTCAAATTATGTTGTACAGAGATTTAATATCATTTCACAAATTAATAGTTTTAGCTTAAAATTTTGTTAAAACTCAAATTTGAAGAAGTTTTATTTAAGTATCTGATAACTGCTATTAATTTATTAAGAACACGTCTTCAGTATGGTGATTCAATCGCATTTTAACAATATATACAAATTGTCAATTCTGTGACTGATGCAGATTGGTTACTAAGACTGATTTTAAATTTAATCCATGATATTTCCAGTCACAAACACATTTAAAAATGGTCTACCTCTCTTTCCTTATATGGGCCCCTCCATAATTTATTTGAAATTTACACAAAAATAAAAATCTGGCTTACTATCGAGTGTACCATAAATAGTATTTTCAAATAATAAAAGCCAATTTGGAATCAAATTAATTTAAAAATTGTATTTTCTCATTAATTGTTCTTTCAAGGTAAAATCTTCAAAGTTCAATATATATTGAATTGATGTACTTTAAGCTTGACTTGATTCAATATTGCAAACTCTACGAATTGAAAATACTATTTTCCAATAACAAACAGGTACCAAGCCTAAGTGGAACTATCAGGGGAATATTATGGCATGAAGAGTGAGCAAAAACTTATAATTAATGTTATCTGGACGAGAGCAGCCAGCTGTGTGGGAACATGCGTTTAATATAAGCCGGAGAAATGCAAAAAACTTGGTCAAAGTCTGTCCAATTTATCGCTGCTTGTCACAGTGAAATAAGTTTTGGAGCCCGAGCAAACTGCAAAAAGATTTAGGAACAGCACAAATGGAAATTGTCTGTTTTCCGTTATTATATTAGCAAGTGCCTTAAAAAAGTCGAAAATATGATAAGAAAATAGAAGAAGAAAAAAAGTAACTTGCAAAATTGGAAAGCTTATAAAATGTAATTTTTGCAATGCGTAACGGAAGGAAGTATCTGGCACTTGTTCGCCTTGGGGGATGGAATTACACAGCGCTGAGATAATCCCTCAAATCTAAGGCCCTAATTCTAAAATAACATTGCAAATTTTCAGTCAACAAATAACCGTATGGGAATTGAAAAAAGGAAATTTCCCTCCTGTTTTCCTTTTTTTCGTCAGTTGTTTTTTGTTGTGTCTAATTTTCTATTACATTTCTATCACTTTGCTATTTTCTACTACTCTGGTTTTAGGATAATGGGCATGGAGACTCGTAAAGCCTTCGCTCTATGCTGATTGCAATTTCGGTTGTCGCTATTTCTTCTCGCTTTCGTCCTTTCTGTGCTTTTATTATTTTTATTCCTCTTTGGAACGATTAGTAATCAATTGGGAATGAATTTCTTCTGCCTACATTTATATTGAGGCTGAATGGTGGCGTGAATCTCCTTCGAGAACCCATTACAAACAGCAGAAAGACTCGACTGTTCTTTCCACAGACTCACACACACATACACACAAACACACTTGTGCACAGAGCAACTCACGGCCGAGGCACGTTTTTCCCGCACCAATTTCACTTAACCACGCACATTATTCGACTTTGAGCTCAATTACAATCATCATCATTCGGAAATGTGGCATTCACTTTTGCTTGACTTGAGAGGAGGCTTTCGATTCAATTTTGGCACAACAACAACACTTTGCACAATTATTCCACAATTTTTTTCCAGGATTAAAATTCACACGATATTCACTGTTTTAATGACACCTCCTCTGAATTTTTAATACATTAATATATATTTATTTTATTTATATAATATATAATAAACAATAAAAGGATAACCACACATTCACAACAATTGAGCACTGGAATGACGACGGCAACAGACGGCGATTGAGAAAAATCCTATATCTCAGTGGATTTTCATCTCAATTTTCCCGTTTTTTTGCATCCTCCTCGTCTTAAACACGACGACACACAGCACAAACCCCTCCCGAGGAGCTGTAGGGAAAAAACCCACAAATTTCACGACACTTTTCGACTGCGAAAATTCGATTAAAGCACTTTTCTTTTTTCAATAGATTTTCTCGGTATTGGAAATTCACTTTTTTGCTAATTAATCTGCCAATTTTCTCCCGTTTGTGTGTTTTCTGCTTCCACTTGGGCAGTCCTCGACATGGCTCCGCACTCTGCGAACGCGGTCTGTGTTCCACTTCCTGCGCTGGAACTCTCCGACTGACGAGCTGTGCTGAGCCAAGAGGCGAGAAACCACGACGAGACAAATCGCCCTCCACCCACACAAACAAGTGCGCTCCTCGCAATGTGCCCCCGTTTCTAGGACGAAATTTCGAAAAGGAATGTTCGAAAAAATAGACCGGCCATGATATTACGTACTAATACATGTCCATAAGGTTCTCCTTCTCCTCTCAATGAATCCACACATTTAAAAATTGGGAGAGAGAGAGCAAAAAAGAGAAAAGGACTTTAAAGAGCATAACATTACACTTGAAAACACACATCCTGTTGTTAACACACAGCTCTTCAATGGCTTTGAAATAATTTCTGTAAATACCATCACATTTTTACCTATTGTACAATAATTCCATTTAATCCTCAGTTGAAAAGGATTAGGAATTAAAAGTCATAAGCACCTAACATATGCTCAGAATGGAATAATAAATGCTGGATTGAAGGATGAATTAGACATGATTTTCCAAAACTATTCAATATGCTTTTGTAACATTTTACAAGTCAAAAGCATCCATTCATAACCCATTTTTGCAGGAAGTTATCCTCTTAAAACAACAACTTCTCATGTTTGTCAGTGTCAACAAACAAATGGTGAACATGCGCAAATAATTCACCACAATCCAATGGAAAGATCCTTTTCGATTGAAGTATTAACTTATTTTTATATATTTAATCCCACTTATTTTAACTCTATATTTATTTGTATTTAAAATAAAACAATATTTAATATTATATTATTTGATTAAAAAGTTAAATTGGTCTTTTAATGTAATCTAACTAAAAAATAAGTACGAATTAGAGCTTTTCCAGGTGTCTCCACTGAACTTTAACATGTTTCGTATTCCTTTTCATAGATATCGCTTTTATATTATCCTTAAATGTCTCTAATATTTATAAATCGAAAATGATCATTTTCTGAAACAGAGAGTTGTTCCAAACTTTACTAATTTAATAATTCTAAAGAAAAGTTAATTGGTTTACAAAAATGTATTAATTCAACAAAGTTGTCCTGAAAAACAAAAGCAAAAAATTACTGTGTTCTATATGAAGTTTAATTGGTACATTTTCCAAAATGCACTTAAGAATAGGTTTTGTATTTTAATAACTAAACAGTTTTAGGTCATATCTTATTAATATAGCCGAGTAAAGTTTTTAAAATAATGCTTGTTTAATAAAAAATTTTAAAAATATAATTGTTTAAAATTAAAAGAAGGAACAAAACAAGTAATTAAATTAAAAAAAAGCATGATTGAAAACATAAAAAAATTATTTTTTGGCTTATTACTAATATTCCCCACAAAGCTTACCCACTTCTTTTAATGTATTGAGAGATTCGACAATTCAACCCTCTATTGCCTTGTATTGCTGACATAAAGCGGACAATTAGAAAAAATATTGTCCAACAAGAAATTTATGTTATAGTTGTATCGCTTATTTGGGAAACAGCATAAGGGCCATTGTTGACGAAATTGTGTTTTTTTAATAGAAATGGGGTTTTGAAGGTTAGATACATCCTTTGAGAAAAAATCCCACAGGTATGGCTCAAAGCCATTGCCTCGTATATACTAAAATATACGTGGTTTTGAGAAGAAACGACATATGTTACAGTGTCCAGTATATACAATCGTATTAAATTTTTTATTGATGTGTTCATGTGGTGGTTTACAATTAGTACTTAGCCAATATATAGTCATTATTTAATGAAAAATGGACACAGATCCTGGATTAGGCGGACGTAACGTGCCAAAAAGCGAGAAAACCCATGCGTTTTCTAAGAAATTAATGTCATGGCGCTAGTGCTGTTCCTCAAATAAGCTATTCAGTTAACATGGCAGAGTAATAAAAATTTGTGTTTACTGATCACTGGTTCGAACAAGAACGGCTGTTCTTAGATTTATTTTTATTTAAGTAATATTTTATTATTAAAAGTATAGAATATTTTCAATAGTGAGGGATAGGAATTTATGAAATTAGTAAGGGATGTACAAGATAGTGTTTTGAACAATCAATCCTGTCCACCACGACTCCGTGATATTTCAAATATTAAGTAAGATTTAACATTTTGTCAGGACCTGTAATTTTGTACTAATGAAATTCCTTTTGACTTCATTCCTTAAACGAACACAAAATCTTGACAAAAATTCTGTGTTTATTCTCTTGAACTTCTTTTTGCCCATGCGCGAAAAACATTTGGCCAGGATGTTGTTTCATAACAGAAAGTCACAACAGTAATTCAGTTTGGATTCTTCATTCAAACCGTTCGGAGTAAATTTTACAGTGCGCTTTGGTGAGAGAATTACTTGTGTGTTAAAGCAACCGATTGGCCAAGTTAGTGGTGTAATTTCCTAATTATTGTTTTTGCAGTGAGTGAAAATTAAGTGAGTGTTTGTGTGTCTTAATTGGAGAAACACGGAGGCGTTGATTTTCTTGGAAGGAGTGGATTACGAGGGTTGCGGATCAGACCGGTAAGTGGGCTTCTGTCGTGTTCATATGGAGCACGAAGGGACGGCATGTGTTCAATATATACTGGAGGATGACTTGAATAAAAGTTCAATCCATAAATTACTGAGGCACGAAAACAATGTCATCCATCATTAGTATGAGTTTTGGATGAAAAGAAAATGTGAAATTCTTCTGGTAAAAGTCGTACAGAGCGGAGATAGGGCCTCGTACAATTGTAAGAATAATACCACTTATGAGAACTCGTTCCGAATTAGTGAGGAAGAGCAGGGATGCGACGATAATATTGTTAGGAAATTGCCTGGTTCTTTTCACCAGGCGCCTTCAACTCTAGTTTCTTATTTCTTTTATTCCTTCCTTACTTCTTATTACTGTTCTCTTCCTCGTGTATTAATTATGCATTCAAATGTGGCTTAATTGGGACGTGAACTGATAAATTTATTCTCCACGAGAGTGTGTGATTATTATTGGTTTTTGCGTGTGTACGATAAAAAAAGGCGCTTAACAAACCGGAAAGTCCTGTTGAGCAATTGTCCATCAATCATATCTGTGCCCTGTGCTGGTCCCCTTGGGGTTTGTAATAGGAAATCCTGGCCAGGTCCATTGTCCTGCCAATGAGTGGGACAGAGCGAGACAAAGGGAGGAAAATCGGACAATAAATCACCCAATTACGGCGCCAATATTCCGACAATAAAACCAAAAGCTAAAGAGGGATGGCTGGCTAACCTTGACTCATTCACCTCAGAGCTGCAAACACATCCTCTTGATTCGCCTTCGCGCCGCACATTAACATTCCCAACTTTATGACATTTTTATTGCGCCAGTGGATTTATTAAGATTAAATGATTTGGCCCATTTCTATTCGGTGTCGCCATTCGGTGCGGATTTCTTTCTCTTTCGCACTCGCCTTCGATATAGATCCGGGCGGGTTTGTGTGAATGTTGGCAACCCCCAGGATAACCTATTTATGGGCCATCGACCACCCTCAACAATGTGCCATTTTACGCGCGCCAAACACTTCTTTTCAAGCGCTTTTTGTTAAACAATCTCTGGATAAGACCCAGCTAAATGATACACAAATAGGATTGACAACTGTCATTGGCAAGGTTTTTCCCGTTCTAAGGCATTAGGTCCAACAGTAATAAAGTCATTTAAATTTTTAAAGAGATAACGATTTAAATGATTTCTGTCCGTGTCATTCCGTTATTCATATAGTTTTTATTTACTAAACATTCTTTAAATGTTACTTTAAATTATCAAAAGTAATAATCATTAATTAGTTCCAAACTTAATCAGATTTACGAGTAATTTCTCATAATAAAAAACATCGTATTTGTTATTTCTGTATATCATAAAATTAATATAAATACTGTGTCTCGCATTTTAAATCGGACGCAACGCTTACTCAAATTCAAATGCTTGGTTCTTAATGGAGGGTTAGCATATTTTCATCAAATAAACGCCAATCTATAGCCTAGTTAATCTTCTATCATACCTTATTAACAAATTATCCAATATACAAACTGTATTGCAGTTATTTCCAGATTGCCTAAATCAGACGATTTTCGTCGCCGCATTTTAAATCGGACACTCACATCATTATTACTGCAAATGCAAAATATATTTAGAGTTAGGAATTGATTGAGTATGTAAACATACAAAATTACTATGTCACATTATATCCGATTTTATTTTTCCAAACACATTTGACAACCAACATGACATAAAGAATGACAGCAATGAATGAAGGCAATATATCTTTCCTTCTCTTTCAGTCTCACATAGTGGCAATCGCTTTAGATAATAGTTTTCATTTATGTATATTTCTATTTCATAACAAATTTTTAAATATTTAAATTCATAACTGTTATTGTTTGACAATATTAGTTCTTATTCGTCAGTATTCGTTCTTATTCGCCAATTTTTACAGTTAAACCTTTAGTATCAAAATAACTTTCATATAAATTTCGTCAATTTGAAGAAATTTGTTTTTCGGAGGTCACACCTTAATAATAAAAAAATCAACGAATGTCGTATTGAATATATTAGAGGTCTGCATTGACATCGGTATTTCTACTCAAAACAGAGGGCATGGCATGGAAAATGAAACCCAGTCTGGTCGGGTTTCACAAAAAACGAACTCCGACCTAGTCGATTTCGTAAAAATTGCAGTTTTAGATAGACACTCATGACAAATTTCTCGCTCCAGAAAAATGAACTGGGTTTGTGTTTTTAGAGCTAATGTTAAATAAGCATGAATTCATCATTAAAATTAGTTCCTTTCAATAATAAAATTATTTGAAATATCTTTTAAACACGAAAAACAATTCTCCATCAATCAATATTAACAGAATTAAAACTTCATGAGTAAGGGTAGTAATCTTAGGTTTCATATTTATTGTCTGTTATTTATGGCACTGCATAACATACAAACGTCCATATGAACCTTGAATCAAGATAATGTAAATCAGAACAAAGCTCCAGCAATAAAATGAGTGAATTTATTTTTGTTGCTTGATTTTATGCCAATTCAATTGCTCGGTGCTGTATTTTTAAAAGGGAGATGGAGAGAGGGAGCGAGCACAAAACGAAGAGCCCTGGAAATGAGATGTATCTTCTGAGGGGCGCAATTGGCGAACGTGATCGCGAATCCCTGTACTCGAAAACACTGTTATTTATTTCAATGAGCAGATGGAATTTCCTTTCCAATTCCACTTGATTTTGCTATTCTATCAGAAAAATCACAACCTAAAAGTGCCACTTATTCTAGACTTTATATTTGAAAAGTCCATGTTATGGAAGATGTATAAAATGATTCGCGAAATTTCAGTACATTAAGTTTATATTATTTGAATAACCTTGGTATTTTATCGATATTAAAAATGCCTTAGATAATACCTAGAATTCGCCTGGAGAAAATGTAATTTAATTCAATTTTACTGTCAGCCAAGTAAATCATTTCTATTTTATTACAAAACGCAATGTTGTTTAATGATTACAATTTTAAAGGAATTTCATATTATTTTAGAATTACTTGGCAGTTTAATTTTGGTAAATTGCTAATATATTCCTTAAAACAACTTAATTTCCATTATCCGTCATAAATCGTTTAGAATGGAATGGATAAATGAAAACAATTACAATAATTTTACATACAGCGTGAGTTAAGGCTATAAACGCACCCACGATTCCTGCATATCGCTGGAACTAGATGTCGCAAGAACTTCAAATTTACACATAATTTTCCCATTAATAACCTACAACTTTCTGTCAGAAGTCTTAATAATATGATTAATTTGTTCGATTTTGCATTGAGCTTGTTCCATATCATAATTATAATCGAATTTTTTATAAAGTTCGAAGTCTTTTGGAATTTAATGTCAACAAATTATATAAACGGTTTGTAAAGAATTCATTAATCTCTAAAATATAATAGTCTGTTTTAATTTTTTTTTAATTAATTTTTTATTTTTACATAAACACATTTGTTAGCCACTTCGCGTACTACCCTAAAAATCCGTTTTATCAGAAAATTCTGATTTCATTAACTATTTTCTTCTGCTTCTTTGACTCAACAACCGTTACCGATCTTGGTCCAACCATTAGGTTTTACGTTATGAAAGTTATCAAATGCCATATCTATTTATTTCACTCTTTCACAATTGTCAATTGAATGTGATTAGCATCATGACCTGATGATTCTATATACGAGTAGAGCGTATTTATTGACATGTTTTTACCACCAAAATAGAACACACATACTACGGAGAAGACCATCCCTTTCATAACTTTCGTCTGTATCCGCTTGTTGAACAGTAGCAAAATATGAGTATAGAAAGATCCGGTTTATCTCTTAGATTGTATATTATTTTGTAAATATATTATAACAAAAATTAAGCACAAATTGTCTTTATAAACAAAGTTAAAAAAGGCAAATGAATTTTGAAATTTTCAAATGGTATTCGAACACAGGGTTCCAATTGCGTGACGCGACGCTTAACCAACTACGCTACTCCGGCCTAGCTATTTAATTGCTGTTATTTGTATCCAAAGATCACTATGAGCTCAGTTTCCGATAGTCATCATTACTTTATTTGAAATCGAAGACTTTTTATACTATTTTCTCGATTTTTAAAATCAACATTTTTTACTTTAAATGTGAGCTACTTTCGGTCTACTTTGACATTAAGACCCAAATATTCGAAATTCTGGATATATGTATTTCAGATTATCCAACTACTCTCAACAATAAGGGTGAAGCTATAAAGCTGACCCATTCGGAACGGATGGTTTTTCATT
This sequence comes from Clogmia albipunctata, assembly GCA_001014945.1. Classification (NCBI taxonomy): domain Eukaryota; kingdom Metazoa; phylum Arthropoda; class Insecta; order Diptera; family Psychodidae; genus Clogmia; species Clogmia albipunctata. The sequence goes on along the minus strand of JXOV01009275.1, from coordinate 10,435 downwards.
TTTTTCGCAATTTCTCAAAATTGATTTAGGTATTTGCAAATTTTATATGACATTAAATTGTAATCTGGTAAGAGATATACTGTACGTAAATTCGAAGATCAACTTTTTTTTATCAAAGATAAACGGGTACGGCCATAATCTTAGCTGAGACTGTATATTACTATATAACTGGGACAGGGCCTTTGAAATTCGAAAAAAAGAAAGTTTTTAAAAAGTATTTTTTTTTTCATTCAAGTCATCCCTACGATAAAATCGCCAATGTTTTTTTATAAATTAACAATCAATCGCATTTTGCTACTGGTCTTAAGATTGGCATTGCCAATTTGGCAATACGCAGTAACAATGTACAATAGGTTTATTTGGATAGATTTCTCAAAACAAGATCATGATTGCTCTACCCATTTCTGCCAGCAATCACTGAAATAGAAAATCCTGACTCAAAGAAGCATAAATACGTCTTCTAAAAGGGACGTCTAGGATATACAATTATAATTCACTAATGTTATTGTATAGTATGTCACAAATGAGAACAAAATATAGAAATCGATACCCTTCCAATATTTTTCTCATAAGAATTTTGACAATAAATTTAAATTCTTATGTTGCTTTCCAAAGAACAATTAAATTATTTCTTAGCTAGATCTTATTAACTTTAAACTGTTTATTGATAAAATAGGAAACAATTTAAATAATCATTTTAGGCTCAAGAACAATTATTCGACCTTGATTCCATCTAATCAATCCGTAAATCAAAAGTCACCTTAGTTGTAGCATTGAATGTCGAACTGGCAATTGTATAACCACCCCGAAACGGTTATTGAAAACGACAATGCCACTTCTTTGTCAAGTTTTCGCATTTCGCATTCATGATTGAAAATAAACATCAATAACACATAGGCAAAGGCTGGGAGATAGAGCGGAAGGGAAGCGAGAGCGGTAGATTTCATATGACACGATTTGGGCTTGTTGTATGGGACCAGTTAATCCGAGGAACACGCAGAACAGCCGAAGCCAATATCTGGAAATGCCATCGAGCCGAGCTTAGGCAAATAATAAATAACACTGACTTGGGGGTGAGTCACCCTTAGTCTCATAGTCTGCTCGTTCCACTGCTGATGTTGTTGTTGTTGTTATTGGCTCTATGTTTTGTTGTTGTTTTTGTGCTAGTCGGATCAATGTTATTGTGGTAAAGTGAACAACCCTCTGCCATTCATTCAGTTATCGTTCGCGCTCTGCCCCATTATTACATCAGTGTAAACGCACCTTTCAGCCTTTTTTCTAACCCACCACACTGTACCTCCCTTTTTGTCTACCCCTCTGTCTCTTTCTTTCTCTCTCTCGTTTTACTGTTCCCTATATGAGGTTGAATTTAACACAGAGCAAATAGACATAGAAGAAGAAGAGGCGAAAAACCTCGTAAAGACAATAAACTTTGCCGTTGTTATCTGCGAATTTAATAAATAAAACCTATAGTGAACGCACCCAGAGTCTTCGCCGTCTCCGGTTTACCTCCGGTATCTATCTCTATCCCCCCCATTCCCAAGACTACCGCTCTGCTGAGGTTGCGATTCGATCTGCGGCGGTCGCTCTTATGCTATTTTTTCCTGGCCTCGTTGCTTTTGTTGTTGTTGCTACTGCTGCTCTTGTCGGGAACTTGTTTATTCGCCCGACTATCATTGTTCTAATGTCTGTATGTGCGTTTAGATAATATTATAGCCCTACCAACCAGCTTTATCAATGAAAGGCTTCGAGGCCATATAGTAAAAAAAGCAAAAATGGTTCAAGTAAAAACACATATACAGTCTGTACAACATGAGATTGACATAAATATTAATGTGCTGATAATGTGAGAATGAAAATCTTTTCTCGCGGTTCTGTCCGCATTATTGCCCTGCTTACAGCCCTATGTATTCTATTAAGAAACTTAGATAGGTACCTACTATATACTCCAATGATATTTTGAGTACACGCATATTCGCACAGCCTGATCGACATGGTCAGACGGACCAGTCCTCCCCACCTATTGTATGAATGGGCAGTTTTAGCTGCTAAAAATCAAACATTCAACAACGGATCTTGGTTATCGTCTTTGTGCGATGGATCTCGTGGTTCCCTCAGGGCCCTGTGAAGAACTCTGTCCTACTTCAGCGCATTGTGAAACAAAAAAAGGAAGAATGAAAAAGATGAATTTGCAGAAAAGCCAAATTTATTAGTATATTTCGATACAAGTTTTCACACAGAATTTATTACAAAACGAATATATCAAGTATTTTGACGATGAGTAAAAATAGGCAAATGAGTGCGGTAATAACCTATTTCATATGTGTATTGAACGCTATTTTGTGTAACTCCTAAAAAGCAATAAATCGATATCTACTAATAAAACCGTTCGCAACGGTTTTTTTTAAATTGTGGAACAAGTAATACAAAGTGTGAAGCTTTTATAAACAAATTAGAGGGAGAACCACCATATCACTCTAATAAACTTTATCGAAAATTGGTAGAGATTGGGTTATGACATCAATATGTAATTTCATTAAATTGGTGACTAATTTGCATGCCAGTTTTGAAATATTACCGCACTCCGTGCTGTAAAGTAAACTGTAACAAAACCAATTGCGTTAAAAAGAGGCTACTTTCGACAAGAAATTACACAAACGTTTAAACAAAACTCAAATCAATGAAAAAATCTTATATAATAAAGCATTGGAAAACATACTAAAAGCATTAATTTTTAACATATTTGACGTAATCTACTAAGCATGGCTTGGCTTTAGTTATATTCGTTTTTGAAACATAATGAAACATATATCAATAAATTATAGAAATATATTGTCTTCATCTATTTAAGTGAATAAATTAACATGATTTTTAAAGTACTATTTCAAATAATTGGTCTTCATATTAATGAGAAAGCTATAACAACAATCAAAATAATTGTTTGAATTTTAAATCGAAATTGAACATGTTTTGGATCTCATTTGGCTTACCCAATGTCCGGGAATTGTGATGATCGCTCAATGATGTCATTTGATTGTCATTGTCTATTTGAATTGGTCTTCAGGCTTTCGTTGTGTCGCGTAAAAATAGGTTCCCGTTGTATTCCTTAATCTGACCATCTGGTAGGAGAAAAACCTCTTGCTATGGTTCCTTAAATGTTTCCCGTTAAAATAAATCGTTCCATAATTTCACTCCTCGAACGACATGTCCAAAACATGAAGAGCTCGTTTTAGACAAACAGAAGAAAATTGTGAATTAATGAAAGCGCTCTTATTGAACAGTCTGTTACAAGAAAAACAACAATATCGAGATAAATAAGAATCCGGGGATTGAAAGGATAATCCAACGAAATCACTAAATCCGTGAAGTAAACTGAGCCGAAGTACGGTAAAGATTTATGGATATTTTTCAGCCCCAAAAAGGCCCGAGTTTCCGTTTCAATATTTGCATATTGTTTCGCATCAACGTGTGCCAATTTTTGGCCTTGTAATTTTATTATTTGAAAATAATATCAATGTCTGTCTATTTCAACAGTTTACCAGAAGTGAGGAGGAGAAAAGACCGAATTTTGAGTCATGATCATACCTTTAACTGGACAACAAAATATGCAAATTGGAATTCTAATTTCTGCAATCACTACCCTCGGTTAGACAACAAGAAATTTCCCGGAAGGTCATGTCTTGAATACTGATTCAAGTAATTTGGTTCCAAGCCAATGAATTCATCCCCATCCCTTCTCTCTTCCTCTCCATCATCTCGTGATTCCTTTTGGCAATTCTTCTTCTTGCCAAAATTTCGTTATTCTTTCTCGTTCAAGGATGCATAATTAATTCATCATCATCACCACGACCAGCATCCTTCTCCATTTCACCCAATAATTGCGTTTCCTTCCCCAAGTTCATCCACTCCACCATATGAATATATCTATTAATAATGCCCATCTGGCCTCCTCCAAACTTAATCAAGCGAGATAACTGTGCGTGTTAAGTGCAATTAAAAACCAAATTAATAGTAAACGGAACCGAACTTGGAAACTTGTTTTCATCTATCCGATAATTGAATTTATTCCACCAAATTAATCCTGAAAATTATTTAAATGAACAGGGAGCATTAGTCAAAGCAACAATTTCAGTTATTCACACAGTCATGTTCAAGGATCTCATAAATGAAACTAATGCCACAGTGTTGAAACATGAAAGTAAATAGTTTAAATTATCTAAATGTTTACCAAAGGGTAATAATTAAATTTCTGAATTAAACAAAGCATAATTGTAACACAAATATTTAAGATAATATAGATTTAAGTGTTTCTGTTTATATTATTAGTAAGGCAAGAAAATTATATATGTAATTTATTAACTACTGTGTTATAACTCTCATGAGGCTGTAATAAGTTTTGTAATAAGTTGTTATAAAAAATCAGAAATCAATCTAGGGAGACCAAAAATTTTTGGTTATTTAGTCAAGTGTCAAACATAAATTTCAACAAAATGTGTTTGAAAGAATTTCCCTTAAATTAATTTCAATAAATAACTGCTTGAAAGTAATGTGCATCACTAATCAAATGTACTCTCTTGATAAAATGTAATATAGTATGTTATTTTAGTGGTATCAAATTGAAAATCTAAGCAGAGAAGATTTTGGATTATACGTACGATTCTTTCTGGCTGAAGTTTGGTTGGATTTTCAAATAGAAGAATAATTTTGTGTATGCGTCAAAGTTTTGTGCCTTTTTGTGAAATAATAGTTATTTAAACAACGTATAGGAAAAATGAACCACAATTAAACTCGAGTATATAAATACGAGTGTTTAATTATGTGTTTTTCCAACCATTTTTTTACAAAATTTTATACAATTTACATAAATATTAGCTATTTTTTGGCGAAATATGAAGTAAAGAATAAGAAGACAATCCAGTACTAAATTAAGGTCTAAACACATACAACTAAGGGAATAAGTTGTCAAGTGAATTGAAATTTAGGTATCAATTTTTCAATATATCACGGATATAGAGCACTAAGCACTGTATCACTAATAGTCCTGTAATAGCACTTATCATTTAAACCACATTTAAAAGCCAGAACCAACATTTAAGACAAAATTTTCTTTTTGTCATTTAATGTGAAGAAATTAAATTGATTAATAATTCATGGCCTACTTAATTATAGAGACATGAAAAACGTCGAAGTGGGTTTTTTTACGATACTAAGTTAAAAAATTATAATTTTTATTAGTAGAATTTTTGTACAAAGTACTAATTTCGTGTATTTACACGATTTGTAATTGTCTGCGGGTGTTGAATTATACTTTTTTTCAACACTGTACGATTATAAAACAATTTCTAGAGGAAGCATTGGCTACTAAAATGTAAAAATTTTTCAACAGAATTCTATAAACAAATTAATGTAAACGTTACTTGAAGTGTCTGTTATAATTTTAAACATATCTAGATTTTTTTTTCTCAAACTGAATAATCAAATATTTCCTCTGTAAAATTTTGATATAACAAATATTTTTTGCAAATTTGCTGTGATAAGTGTTTATGACTCGAGATTGAATCGTTTAGTTGGTTTTTTTAATGTGATTCTAAATTTATATATAAACCTATTGACAACATTATTTCCGATTAGTTCGGTTTTATTTGGTATTCTTCGGCTGTCATCAGGCTTCGGATTGACTTGTATGGGAATCTAGGCTAACTTTATGACACTGTTATAACATTTGACAGACTTCACCGCACTAGGGCGGTAAAGTACCAATTTGCCGCACGCAAATTGAGTATTTTACCTAACTCAATTGCACAAAAGGCTTTTAACGTTTGTGTTTTTTTCGTTTATAACATTTCAAAACAACACATATTAGTGGTAATTGGTTGGTTGGGATAATAGTCCTTATTCATATATAAATATTTAATATGAATAAGATAATTATAACGATGCACGATACCGGTATGATGGGCAGCCATACGCCCTTCCTTGTATATCGTCGTAGCTAAATGTTTGTACTTTATAGTAATTAACCATTTAATGGTTGGAATTGGGATAAGGTTAAAGTGTTTATTGAACCCGTCATTGAGCACCGCACACTAGGGCTGTATAAGTCGAGACACTTTAAGAGAGGAGTTTGTTATAAATTCTATAAACAGTTCTTTTAAATTACCTTCTAATTCCGGACTATAAATATCATATTAAATGTTGTATGGGTGCTTTCGCCCTGCACTGAAATACGAGTTCTAATTGGATACTTTAGAAGCAGTGTTTAAGAGCAAGCAATGCAGTTTGACAAAATCAAAAAAGAATAAAAAATATTAGTTATTTATACAACAAGGTCGATAAGATAAGACATTAAACGTGCGTCAGCTAGAAGCACAGCATGATAAATTCATACAAAAATGACGGTTTGCTGTGTTTTCAACTACGTCAGCTACTGTCTATTTTTAAACCAATTGTGTCTGGAAATTACCAAATTGACACGTTCGCCATCTTGTGGAATATTTTTTAACTTAGTGCATTAAATTCAAAATGGAAATTTTTTCTTTAAAATACTGTGCATATAGCACCCGGAAGATGTGTCATCAATAAAATAATGGCAGTTATCACATTTTGAAGTAAATCTTCTTAAAATTTGAGTTTTACCAAAATTTTAATTTTAATTTAAATCCATTTATTTGCATTAGTATTGGTGTCGTGATCAAATTAATTTTAATATTATTATTTCTTTACTTTGTTTTTCTACAGGAGGGACTAGCACTATTAAACACTGAACTGAAGTCATTTAAATTTTAAAGAAGAAGCTTGTGTTTAATTATCCTTATCGACTGAGTTTTATACAACATTTAATACATTTCAGAATAAATTATCACAAAAATCTGAAAAAAAATTATCAATTCAATAAATTCACAATTAAAATTTTCAAATCCTTTCTCACATTGATTTCTGTTTCATACTATTATAACGATATGACGAGGAAAATTATATCTTCGCATTTTCTTTTACTTGCATACAGGATATATGACCAGTTAATTTTAAAAGAAACAGTAGATTTAATTTTAAAATTAAACTATCCTATAAACCAGTCACAAAAAAACCATATAAATCTGCAAATACACGTCAACCATACAAAACAGAACTGTAATGCATATAAATTTAAAAATAAATTAAAACTTAAATTTAATAATAAAGAAAAAACACTAATGCTTTAAAGTAGTTCTTTAAAGTACTTGTTCTATAAAAACGACTTTGACAGAACAAATATTAGTACCATAATATTGCTTTGATATAACTAAAATCAATCAAATATTATTAAACTACTAATTTAAAACATGAAGGGGAAATATGTACAAAATGGCATACATGG
>JXOV01009272.1:0-13308 GCA_001014945.1 Clogmia albipunctata | reverse complement strand
ATGCGAGCTAGAAACAGCCAAAATCCAGAAACACCCTCTATGCCATTTTGTACATATTTCCCCTACATAAGTATGGAAGTCAACATTTAATTATATAATATATTAAAATACTTTAAATCTGCTAAACTAGATAAAAAATCTTTTAAAAATTCGCAAATATTGTATAATTTTTTTCTTCTATAATTTGATTAATGTGAACCTAATTAAATTATGTGGAGTGTAAACTTTGTCGTGAAGGCGACTGGTTCGTAAAAATTTTGTTTTTAAAAGTTAATTTTATAGTTATTTATACAACAAGGTCGATAAGATAAGATATTAAACACAAAGGCTGTTTTAAGACACGAGCATAGCGAGCGCCTTAAAGAAGGCATGAGTGTTTAATAATGCTTATCGACCGTGTTTTATACAAAATTTTATGCTTAAAAATGCATAATAAATTAACACAAAATCATAAAAATTCTTTAAATTTTTATAGAAATATATGTTCCACAAGCTATACCTTTCTTTGTTGCTCAATGCGTAGTGCGGGAAAAGGATAGAACATTCTTAAATTAAAAATAAATTCAAATAAACCAGTGTAACGGTTTTGCAATTCTGTTAAACTTTAATTTCATTGCACCGATCAATAGATTAAGAGAATTTTTTTTGGTATGCATTAGTAACCAATTCTTTGAAATTCTTTGAATTTCTATACAATTATATATTTTTCAATTCCTTTTTAAAAAGTTAGTTTTTGCAAAATTATTGACTATTTTTAAGAAAAATTTCTTCTTTTAATATTTAGCTATTTAGTAGTAATTGCAGTCTATAAATTTATATTGTCCAGTAACACCATTAACAGAGCAAAAAATCTCTAATACGGTTTTTTTATTATACTATTTTTTTTTATTAAGTAAGATTGATTTTGATTACATAAGTGATTTCATATGACGTGCTCTACATTTAGCGAATAGATTGCAATTCTCAAATCTATCGACTTTGCAGTTTCTTAGAATCGATGCCTTTTCTTTTGCACAACCAACTCGTATTTGCATTATTATTGCGACAGAACAAAGCAAATAAATCATGGAACAAACAGAGAATCTCTGCGAAGAATCACGCCCAGACAGAACTCAGTTCGTTGCACAGACCAGGCAGCCTCATTGAATATTCTGCAGACCATTAGAGAGCAGCAACGTCTTTTAAAAGGTCCAACACTGACTGCACTACTCGATTTTCTGTTTGATAAATTGAAGAAATGAATTTATTTATATTTTACTTCCTCTTTTATGCTTTAAGTTACGTATTTTAATAAATTTTATGAATTTTTGTTGCTTAAAATTGATATTATGACATTCAAATTTGGTCTTTCAAGTTGTTACTATAGAACAAGTGCTTTAAAGAATTCTTTAAAGCACTAATGCTTTTTCTTCATTATTAAAGTGTGACCTCCGTGAAAGATATCCAACAAATTTATATGAAAAGTTACGTTGATACTGGAGGTTTTACTGTTAAATATTGACAAATTTTGACAAATATTGACGAACATTATCCGATACTCTAAGACTATAGTTATGGATTTTTATATTTAAAAATTATGTTTCGAATCAATACTTTGTTATGAAATAGAATAATAAATATCATTGATAACTATTATCCAAATATTACAATTTGTGCTGAAGAAACCAAAAGCGATTACCAAAAACATTTTTTCTAAATTTATTAATTGTTGCAATGAATTTAAAGTTTAACAAAATTGCAAATCCGTAACACTGGATTATTTAGTTTATTTGAATTTATTTTGAGTTTAGGAATGTTCTATCCTTTTCCCGCATTACGCAATGAGCAACAAAGACAGGTATAGTATGTGGAACAAAGCCTAAAACAAACCTTGTGTTTAATAATACCTTATCCTATCGACCTTGTTCTATAAATAACAATTAACCTAAAAAATTTATTAAATTAATATATGTTTTTCTATCACTTAAACTTACAAACTGGTTCAAGATTTCTCTTTTTTTGATAATTTTGCGGGTTATTAATATATTATTTTTTCAAACATATTCTGGCTTGATAATTAATTATTTTGATAATATTTAATAAGGGTTGTCAATCGAATTTTATGTGGAATAGTTTGATATTTGGGCAGCTGTCATTCAAAGTTGACATCATTTTTTTGGATTTTTGTTGTTTAAAATTTTCCCGAAGAGATTATCCCTATTGGATGTCTAGTGCTTGAGAATTAACAATTTTAACTATTAACCTGATAGCAAGTGAAAGTAAGGTCCAAGCCGAAAGCTTTGAATAGATTCATAACTTGAAAGATTGAGCTTATGGAATAGTCGACAGTTATATTATATATATTATATTTTATATATATATATATATTTTTCTGCAAGTACAACCAATTGGAAATTAATAACGGCTTTTATACATTATAAAAAATTTTAACCTGTGTTTGAAAATTTATTTAGTTAAAATTTTAATTTAATAATAAAAGTGAGATAATGATGCAAAAACCACAAGAACTTTTACATAAAGAATATATATTTAAACAGTTTAAAAACTTTCTGTTACACCTTATGATGCGTTGAAATTTTTGATTAAGGATGTTTTCAGAAACATGGAAATTGTTTCTATTTTAATTATAAGTCTTTACAACGAGTGCCTGGTGAAACCTTATCATTACTTAAAATTTTACTTAAAACAAGGTGACAGAAGAAGCCAACAATTACTGGGATAATATATCAAGACTCAGACAATTCCAACTACTTTAAACACAGACAAACGCAATTTGAGCAGATAAACCAACATTTAAAAATATAAATATTTCCCACTACATTCCATTACGAAACTAGGTGTAGTCTCAACCGTAACCAACGGGTATTAGCCTTGTCGTGATTATTTTTTGGTGTATTATTTGTCAATTAATAGCACTTAGACCGGTTGTAAACGAAACCAGTCAATTCGCCCATTTTATTTATTTTTGAGCCATTACATTAATTCGCTATGAATATTATTTCGCAATGGTATTGATATACATAAATGGAAACTTTTTCGCGCTAGAAAAATATCCGCCCGGGATTTGATCCCACGATCTCGAAAAGGCCGTCTAGGGTGCCGCTAGACCGAGTTACGAGTAGGCTCTGATTACGTGTCACATCTACTTGCTTTCGTTCGTCAAAATTGGCGTTTTTAACCAATTTTGATAAAAATTAAACTCAGAAATGAAAAAATCAATTTAAGAACTTCTTTCAGTTGTCAAGTGCTATAATGAAATTGTATATTTTATATATTTGTACAAAATTCTTCAAAATTCCATCCAGAAATTTGAAGTCAAGAAAAATTAGCATACTGGATCAAACATCAAAACTATTCGTAAGAACATGGAACTATATTCAAAAGCAAATTCTGAAACCTAAATTTCCCTGAAAAAATAAAAACAATTATGATGATTTGGACCAAATAAGAGAGATCGTGTTCCTGAATTCGCACTGAAGTTTTGCTGTAACTGCGTTAATATGCGGAATAGATAATACAAACCTACCTAGGTTGTATGACTAAAACAAGTCAACATTTTTCAACCACTTGTCTCTGTTGGAGGAACGCTTTAGTATCCATCAGACTGCTTGAGGATATAGACGTAATGATGAGGACGGGACCATGCTTCTCGATTGGATGAAGATTTTTATTTTGCCTTTACATATTACTGTAGTTGTATTGATTTTTTATACGATAATAATAACCGCTAGGCCACAAAGGCAGATTGACCCACAGGACACAACGCAATGGTTGGAGACCTACAAAGATTAGAACTCTACAAAGGCGGAATATGCTACTGCAATCAATTTACCGACACTTCGGAGCATTGCCCGACGAAACGCAAGAGACATGGTTACCTAGGGAAGCTATCTTTTAATCAAGTACAAAAAGCGATCGTAATACCAACGCAACGCTTTAACGCTTTATAAAAACAAATGGACTTGAGAATGTAATTTAAGCAGATGATTAATCAACAACAGACCTTAGGTTTCGGTTTTGATAATAGAAAACGTGCGCCAGCTAGAAGCACAGCATGTTAAATTCATACAAAACAGACGGTTTGCTGTGTTTTCAACTGCGTCTGACGATGGGACCTTACCTTCTTTTCGTTTTAAATGTATTAGTGTCTAGAAATTTCCAAATCGACCCGAATAAATTGAAATATTACGTTTCGTTAAATAATTGGCTCGTTCACTTTTTAATTTTAAATTGATATTTTGCATTTAAAACATGGTTCAAACATGATCTTGGATATTTTTTGTCAATTAAATAATGGTTTTTTCCTAAATTTATGATCAACTGTCTTTAATTTAATGGTACACACAATTTTAAATTAAAATCATTAATTTGTGTGTAGTAGTGTCGGTTTCGTGTACAAATATAATTTGAATTCCAACAGAATTTCAATATTCCCAACAGAATTCCAATATTCTCAACAGAAATTCCAAAATTCCCAGACCATGTTTTTCAACGCGGTTTGGCACTATTAAACATTCAAGTCATATTTTTTATTTTATTTATTTATTTCTAAATCCCGTACTATGACCTAAAGATCAACTGCCCTGTAATGTGTCCATAAGGTTTAGTCCTTATTGGAAATCCAAAGCTTGTTCTCACTTTAGATATTGTAATTGCGCTGCAGTTGAGCGTATTGCTCTTAGATGTTTCCACCTATGCGGAACTATTGGAACGCAGTTTTGTGGAAGGTCGAGACGAGTTTCCGCCCAATCTCCACAATCCCTGCATTCTCCTTCTTCGATGATTCCTAGTTTACAATGCCCTGTCAAGAAGCCTGTGACAATCTCGACATCGTCCCTACTGAGTAGCGTAAGCTCCGGAGTTCTTTGTTTGTTGTAACGCCCATTGTCGCTTTCGAGTGCATTAAACCTGAAAATTTTCCTTTAAAGTTTAAAAAAAATTTTCAAACATTAATTTTTTAATTAAAATAGACTTTGATTAAAGAGTATTAACAATACATAGATATACTCAAACTATTCCAGTTTCTTTTTATCAACTATCCATTATGATAAGTAGCTTTTATAAGTATTAATAATATCACGAAAATAGAGAAGCTTTTAAGAGCTCATATCTTTTGTTTATGTGTGATTTAATTTATTTCCTTTTAAAAACTTAAGATATCACTTTATTTATAGTTCCGCCTAGGAAATATAAATAATAAAAATAACCCATTCTGAGGCTGACTCCATTCGGCTTAGTTTCGGCTTTTATGTGTCAGAATCCCATCTGGGTGTTTATTTGCTAATGCAAATCCAGTCTCGTAAGAGGCAGGCGAGGAAGCTTCCCTCGAATGTTATTGTTCATATTTTGCGCTTCGAAGAGAAATATCTTTCTGCTCGCATTATTTACATTAAATTTATGCTCCGAGATATTAAGAGGGAAATAAGTTATAAAAATCCGTTTTATTCACGTCCGTTATCCTAGCGTTTATAACCGAAATGGAGGCACTTTGAGATACAGAATCTGAGATGTGGAAACACCAGCAGAACACACGTTATGGCCAGACTATTGCGATTCGCCACCCCCACACCCCACGTCCAAAAAATACTAAAGACCAGACCACTTCCTCAGCCCGGCACAGTCGAAGCAAAGTTCATGTCGGCTCCACTTAGCCAGGTTCGTGCCGTTACTGCTGATTCTCGTCCACGCCATTTCTCAAACACTTTATTTCGCTATTTTTGTGATCTGATAGAGATTGCGATTTTTCAAAGTGGAAATGTTTTAAATATTTTTTTTATTTCAAACTTATTGTTATGAAAAATATAATGACTATTTAGTGAGAATACCAGAGTAATTTTTAAAGAATCACGCATCTATTACAATTTTAATTATCTATATTTGTTACAAAATTAATTCTTTTTATCAAAATAAAATTTGAAATTACTTATATTTTACACATTACTTTTGAAGAATGGAAACAATTATATCACTAATCAATGTTTATGCTGGACCGTGCCGCAGAAATTTGATATATGTTTGATGGTACAGAGTTGGTCCCATATAAAAAATGCAGGACGTTCCGACGTTATGTTTTGTAAGTGTTGTTAATAAAGCATTTATCTGTTTTATAATAACATGTGTCTAGTTTTCTAAGAGTGAATTAGTGTAAAAGTATCTTGGTTTTTTACTCTGTTTTATAATTGTTTGAACAATTAAAAGGTTTGAAAAATATAATCCAATTAATAAACATTTAGTAAAATTTTATAACCGGCCTTATAGCCGATGAGGTAACGCAGCATCTTCGGAGGCCAAGGATTCAATCCCTGGGCGGGTAGGATTGACTGGGTCCTTTTTCAACTGGTCAGGTGCTATTAATTGTCTAATAACACTGAAAACAAACAGTCATAAAAAGTCTAAAACTGTTGGTTGTGGTTGAGACTCCCCACGTTCATTACAAAAACTGAAAGAGAAAATTTTAATCAATTCTATTAAAAAATGTCTATACGTGATTTTAGCAGCTAATACTTCCTTTGGAAAGTGACGCATAACCGTGCAGTGTCTAGTTATGCATTAATCATTTTCTGCAGACAATCACAAATCGTGCAAATGTAAAAATTTATTACTTTGTACCAAAATTCATTTACTAAAAATCGTAATTTTAGAAATTAGTAGTTGCCACTACAATAAAGTAGGGAAGGATTTATCAATAAAATTTTTTCCTATTAAATGGCCAAATGTTCAAATTTCCTAAATGTTGATTTAGGTGGTTTAAAAATCGATGCTATCATTGGGATGTCTTCTTATTCTTTACATCATATTTCGCAAAAAATAGATAATATACATGCGAATTGTATAATAATTATTTATACAACAAGGCCGATAAGATAAGCTAAGGAATGTTTAATAATGCTTATCATCCGTGTGTTAAACAAAATGTTATTCATTTTTTAATAAATTAATACAAAAATTAAAAAAGAACATTCGTTTTCAAAATTAAAATTTGTTAAGAATTAATGTCTCCTTCACATTATTTTTCTTAACTTTTCTAATTTCATCGGAAGATGGAGAAAGCTATATCTTGTTTCTCTTACTCGCACATATCAAATACCACGTTAATCTTAAAATTAATAAATTAAATTTAAATTTTGTTTGTTTTAAAGAGAAATCTGATATGTGCGTTTCTTTTATATTCAGTTTTGAAGAATCCGTTTTGTTGTGAAATCATCCACAAATACAGTTCAACCATACACAACGAAACTGACGTATGAATTTGATAGATTTCTCTCAAAGAAATCCCACTTTAACAATAAATAAAAAGCACTTGTGCTATAAAAATGCCTTTGACAGAACATATTTTAGTGTCATAATATCAATTTTAAGCCAAAAATGCATAGAATTTTGTGAAAAAACTGCATATATTTAAACGCATTTAATTTGTTTTCTAGAACTTTACTCGTTGTTAATTTATCCCACTTTAAGTTTAATAAATTTTTTATAGGAAGTTTTTAATTTAGTCTGAAAAATAACGAACTCTGATTATGAAATAGTTTTTTTTCGGTTCAAGACGCTTTATGTTCCGGTTTTCAAGAAGGAAGACTGTTTCCGCTAGGAAACGAAGTCGCAAATAGCTTTCTTCGAGAAAACTTAATTAAACGTCGAGAAACGAATGTTATTTTTCCCAATTCATTTGTAAAGTAGCACAAAAACTAATTAAACATAATTAAATATTTATATGGGAAACATTGAAACATAACTTTGATACTCTGGGGGCTTTTTGTAGTTTTAAAAAATAGAAACATAACATTTAATGAAACATTTTGATGTTTCATTCTCCAGACTAGAATAAGAAGAAGAAGTCGAATGATAAGATGTATTTGTGAATGAAGTTGTATCTTTTCATTTATATAAAATATTTTTTATGCCTGTATTCATTCAGTTTTTCAAGCCGTGATGATTATTATGTTTCATTTAGAAAAGTTTCACTTTTTATTGAAGCATAAATTAATGAAAACACGTACTTTTATATTAAAATTGGGAAAACCAAAAAATTGGATTCAATAGCAAATTAGCCAAAATATTTACTGTTGTTTCAAAATTTCTAAAGCACAGAAGTATAAATTAAAAACTGAAATCGAGAAAATTAATATAGTATCACTAGTACAAAAGAGATTATATTCTTAAATAAGGGTTAAGTTGTTAAGTGGCTTTCTATACCAGCTCAATTGACTACATAAAATACATCTATTTCATTTGTAAAAATTTAATAGCCAGAAGAATGTCTTCCAAAGAATTATAATTCTAAGAATTCTTTTATAGAAAATTTTCCATTCCAAGAATTTTTTTTACAAAAAACTTCCAAGTATGTAATTGCCAAGAGCAGTGAAAAAGACCGAGTGAACTAGCCTTAATTCTCTCTCCAGGAATCTGGAAAAGGAGCACGGAAACTGTTAATGAGCCATCAAATTGGAGCTGTAAACCGCTGAAATTCGCCCAGACCGGGACAGGAAGATATTGTTGATTGTTTATGGAGCCATTCCCGGCAAAAGTGATTCAATATCATCGACTGGAACAGTCCATAAAGATCTCGTTAAAGCAACTACTTATGATGTTATCAAATAGCACAATATTAAGCCATTTACTATTTTCATAATATTTGCAGCATTATTAAAATGCTCCTGGTGCAAAAATAAAATTATAACGATGAAAATAAAATCAGTTATTAATTTTCCGCAATCATGGCTATTGGATTGGGAACTCTATTTTCTGTCTAATTATATTCGCCTTTGATTTATTGACGTTTCATTTTTTACGCTTCCAATCGAGAATGTCAGCAAAAAATGAATGATTATTTTTAGAATTTGTTCGTTTGTGACTTTGATTTTAAATAGAGGTAAAAAGCAGACCTTTGATCTCACTTTGCCCCAATCGATTGGTTCAATTGAAAGTCGTGGGAAAGCTGTTCTCAGTAAATGGGATGGTTTTGCCATTAAAAGTATCGATTTCAATTCGTTATTATGTCAAAAGTAA
This sequence comes from Clogmia albipunctata, assembly GCA_001014945.1. Lineage (NCBI taxonomy): Eukaryota > Metazoa > Arthropoda > Insecta > Diptera > Psychodidae > Clogmia > Clogmia albipunctata. The sequence continues at coordinate 4,302 of JXOV01009272.1, read as the reverse complement.
TACAGGTTATTTTGAACAATTATCTTTTTTTCTCAAAGATGTATATGAAAGTAAAAAAAATTAAAGTTTGACGTTTAAGGCACTACTTACACTCAGTGATTAATTAGTGAAGCGAAGAGCTGGTGAGCATTTCATTAACATATTCAATAACAAAGAGTAATAAAGAAAAATAAACTGTTACAATAATTACCTAAAATGTTATCCTTTACTTTTTATAATATTTTATGCATTTTTGTTACTTAAAATTGATATTATGACACTCAAATTTGTTCTGTCAAAGTCGTTATTATAGCACAAGTGCTTTAAAGTCTTTAAAGCACTCGCTGCGCTCGTGGCTTAAAACAACCCTTATGTTTAATAATGCCTTTTCTTATCGACCTTGTTGTATAAATAACTATTATAATGAACAATAACATATTATAAAATAACATTTGTTCCCCGAATGAATTATTCTTTATTTTTTATGTTTTCCAAAGTTATAATTATTTAAATGTGGACTTGGCAATTATGTTATTCCCTGTTTGATTGCAATGAATAAAGAAGCACTGAAACTTTTCTGGAAATTTTCATATTTCTAACTCTTAGTTAGTAAGATATTACCTATGTTGTTGACTAGTTTAGTCCAAATTTTGCAAATACTTCGTTTTTACGAAATACAAGAAAAACGAAAAATTTCGAATTTTCCCCTTTTGAAGCTCTCTCGGTTTTGAATATCCGACATCTGAATATCGAATGTTCGGTAGTGTCTTACTCGTATCATAGAAGCTGAATCGAGCAGAATCTCTTAATTTTAAGCGCTTTATGTACCTACCAAAGTTACCATGACCCCTCAAAAAGTAGGTTATGAAGAGGTTTACCTCACCATATCTTCTTTGACACCAAAGCGTTACTTAAGGGATAAGACGCTTGATCCAGGATAATTTATTTTGGTTCTCATTTATAGACTTTCTATTTCGCGGAAGTAATGTAATTGGCTCAATGTAACGACTGACTTTAAATGTAAATAAATTTATTATCTTAATAAATTATAATTCTTTTGACGTTTTTGTAATCATAACACCATGGACCTGATGACAAAATTGGAATACAGTAAAAGTCCGATAATCCGGCACGTTCGGGACCAGCTTGGTACCAGACTTCCAAAAATTCCGGTCTATCGGGCGGTAATTATAAGAACAATTAGGTTAGGTTATAAACTAAACTAAAAAAAGAGAGGCCGGATAGCGTAATGTCTCGTCATAAAATTTGGTTATCGTGTGTTCAAATCCCAGTAAAAGCAGTGATTTTTTATTTTAAAAATTCATTTGCTGTTATCAACTAATAATAACATTTTGTGATTAATATTTGTTATCTCCGGCCTCTATAAGTAGAGCAACTGGTGACGTCAACACCATTTGTTCGAATTCAGACAAGTTTTTAAATCTTGAATGGATTGCACAGAATCGAAGAGGAAGAAACCGGATCTATCTAATACAAGTACTCTGCTGCTGTTCAAATGAACAGATACAAACGAAAGTTATGAAAGGGATGGTCTTCTTCATAGTATGTGTGTTCTGTTTCGGTGGCAAAAACCTGTCAACAAAATAGCTTCTATATAGAATCATCAGCTCTGGTACTAATCACACCAGAGCAAATAATGATTTATAGAAATTATATTCAATTGTTAATTGTGAAAGATTGGCAAATGATTAGATAGGGCATTTGACAAATTTGATTGTGTTAACCAATTGGTTAGTGCTAGACCTTCGCATTGATAGAAACATCAATATAGGGCAATACGCCCAACTGCGGAGGGCAGAAATATGAGGGAGCACAATAGATCTTCAGGTCAAAGCGCGGAATCACCTCAATAGAGATTTAATTTTTAAACTAAAAAACCGTTTTGCAATATATAAAATGGAAGGAAAATATGAACAAAATGGCAAAGGAGGTGTTTTTGGGTTTTGGCTTTTTCTAGCTCGCATCTGACTGAGCTATCATGTGACCGAAATAGCTTTCGCTTTCCTGCCAAGATTTGAACGCGTTCATTCCCTGCGTCTAAGTGTCAGGGCCCTCAGAATTTTTTTCATCGTAACGAGTATTTACATTCAGCTTAATTTAGCACACTGGCCGATTTTCGCTAATTTACTTATTATCCTGGTGATTATTTTATGCCTTAAGGATTCATCTTTGTCTTGAAATAATATTTTCTATAAATAAATTCACATTCATATTTTTTTAATTTTTTTCTTTCCAAACGACATATGGACAAAATGGCGTAGCTATCGATTTGTCTATTAATGGTTTTTATTCTTTTTAGCCGTACATATTTTGTCTATAGATAGCCAAAATGCCCAGAAATTATAAGCACTCAACCTGTCGTCAGTCCTGGAGGCAAGACAATATCGAAGTCGAAATTTTCCTAATACTTATCCTTATAATGAAAAGAACTTTTCACATATGTACTCTAATATTATGTCAGATTTCACAAGATTGATCAATTCCAATAAAATGACAATAATAAATAAATAAACTGTAAAATTTGGCTGCACTCGGCCTTGATAAGATTTTCTCATTCTTTTCAATTTCCTCTTTCGTTGTCCAAACTGGTTCAATTACCATCCAATCAAAACATAAAGTTTAATAACTTAACAACTCTCTTGTTAATGTTAAGCCAGTCCTCTGGCTTATGTACTTATAAACTCTTAAAATTGGGGTACTCTTTTTTCTCTATCGAATCTCGACAGTTTTTCATCACTATGTTCCAGTTCATTCTCTGGTGATTCCATTTTTTATTAAAAGTATTTTTACGGAAAATAACGCAGACTTGCAAATTCTAATCAAAATTTGTAGAGACGAAGTAATCATTTGCATAATTATAATTTGTGCAAGGAATTTATGATATTAAAAGTTCATTGATTGCATTTTTGAAAATAACATTAATTCGATTCCTTTTAGTAATGAGCAGTTACAAGAACATTACAATAAATAAAGCTGAGTAGTGGAGGCGCCGGGAAGGACTTTAAGTTTATTAAATTTATGCGCTGTTTAATAAAATTCACAATGTATTCTGTGGGAAAGATATTACTATTGCCAGCGATAACTTATTATGCATTATTAAAGACGCATATACATTTTAATAAGCTGGTCTACAATTCAGAAATGGGGAATTTCTCTCGGGGCGTTTTCGGTCGTTTTCCGAGCTGAACACTCTCACCTGAACAATAAGCGCAGTCTTTGCTCGTAAAAAACAAAACATCTAGCATAAAACGGCGCGTGTGTGTGTGTTTTTGCAAAGGGCACCGCGTCGTATCGGATGAAATAAAAACGTTTAAACAGGAGGAACGTGGCTGGAATACGGCATTGACGCGTGCTGTTCGTCTGGGACGCAATCAGGCATGCAAATTTTTTGCGAATTATTACGATATATAAACTGCCATTGATAGACATGCCGGGAATGATGAGCAAAGGAATTGAACTATTGCGAATGAAGTCGTGTATATTGATTGCAGATTCTCAGGTTGATGAGAATTCAAGTTTTTTAAAGTTTTTCGCAATAAATCTGAAAACGGGGCTTTACATTTCTTCTATTTTAGTTCGGCGGAAACTTTTTTAATAAATCCAAGTTCCGAGCAAAGCGGGAGTTTCAAAGCAATGAAAGTTTCTGTCCAATAGTTTCGCCAATAAACACTTGGCCAAGTGCGGACAGAAACCAATAAACGATCGAAAAGCGTCCAATTCCGCATTCATTTCACTTCCATTCTGGAATCTGAGTTTGGAATGTTTGATTATCGGATTTATAGTAAAGGAGATTAGAAATGATTTGTTTGAAAGAAATAATTTTTTGAAACTTTGGCGTAGAATTCTTCTATAAATACATTAATATATGTAAGAATAACACAGAGCATACGTATAAAAAAAAATTTTAAGAAAGCGTTTTAAACTATTGTAATGTTATGTAAAATTGGACCAAACAACCCATGACTGAGTTATAGCCCTCACTCATATATATATAAATACATATGAATGATCACCGGACCGTTGCACCATCGTGATTCCTTGGAGTGATGGGTGCCGCCCATCGCTTCCTCCTCATGTAAGCGTTTTCACTATATACTTTTGTGTTTAGGGAGGTGGATAGGATATATGTGCCAACGACCCGCCATTCGGCACCGNATATATAAATACATATGAATGATCACCGGACCGTTGCACCATCGTGATTCCTTGGAGTGATGGGTGCCGCCCATCGCTTCCTCCTCATGTAAGCGTTTTCACTATATACTTTTGTGTTTAGGGAGGTGGATAGGATATATGTGCCAA
>JXOV01009270.1:329-12513 GCA_001014945.1 Clogmia albipunctata | reverse complement strand
AATCTGTTAAGAGATATATTGTGTGTAAATTTGAACTTCCAGCGTCTTTTGGTTCCAGAGATATCACGGAAAAACAAGTGCGGTTTTGACCTTAATTCACAGTGTATTTTATGTATTATATAGTTAGAAGATTTCTATGTTAATTGAATAATATCAAAGTTTAGAAATATTTTTGAATAAAACAATAACAATAAAAACAAGTAAATTCTACAACATACCTAATATTTAGCTTTTTTTCGTCTCATCAGTTATATCATTCAAATATACAAAAGATTTATATAAAACTAATACCAAAAAATTTATTTCAATTCTTATAGGTTCAATAATCCAACAAAGTCTAATAAAATTTAAATGTTTAATCCTTTCGACCCGGCTCTGAACCATAAGCGTTGAAATAAAATTAGTGATTTATTATCAATTAGGTGCATCACAGCGTCGAATCAAATATATCCTTTTGTAAGGACACTCGGATTGGTACAACGTATGTACCAGTTCAGGTTCTTGAGATTGCTTTGTTTACTAAAACAAATAGAAATTTTGGTAGATTTGAGGACGGACTGGTACAGGGTATGTACCACTCGCAACATTTAGTGAATTTTTCCCTAAGGTTTATGATATATCTTTGATTGTTTATTAAATATCTTTTAACAGATGTTGAAACAGTAAGTTATATGATTTGCACAAATTTTTCTCACTTGATTCCAAAAAAAAATCCAACAAAAAAAATTACCTTTATGGGCCTTCAAACTTTAGTGGTACAACGTATGTACCAGCCGGGTCGAAAGGGTTAAAGTATGAGTTTCGGTTTTTTACCTTATTTTTGCAGTCATTTTCGCACATAATTTTCAAACGATTATATTTCATTAAATAACTAATAATTTTAAAGTAAGATCATCAATACGTTACATTCAAACTTATTTGCACAATTAGTGCTCTAAAAACGTCATTTTAGAATTGTAACACCAAATTCATATATCCAAAATGTGGGTATACAATTATTTTTATATCAATTCATATTGACCTGCTAATATTTAATCTTGATAAAACTATTGCCTATCTGATCAAGTTAATTACGAGTAGTAATAGTTGAATTATTAATTATTGCATTTTAAAACATAGATCAAATAATTTAACGACTTTTGCGTTAACTACAGTCACCATAAATTAAAGCATTGATTAGCTACAGTAATTGAAGAATATCAAATCCAAAATGAAAGATATTCATTTAATTACCAGTAGATCAATAGTCAATAATATCCATAGTCTTAAAAGTGATGGCTGGTGGTTCAAGACAAGAGAAGACAAGGCGTATTAGATGGATGGGATCAAGTTGTAGCAAGTGAATTGGGCTAAAGAAATTGCACGTCAATCATAAAAGTGCTCTGCTCATTCCTTCTCAAGTCGGATGTGAAAACGATTTTGGCAAGTCTTCCGAGTCGTTGGTACCTGTTGCTCGTCTTTAGCCACCTCCACGCCATCGTGTTTTTTTTTGTTAAAACAAAAATACATGGGGTTGGAGAGTTGGACGGAGGGATTTGGCTCCCCCTCGAACTGTTATTGATAATAACTCAATTTATCAAACGGCAAAGTTCTCGTCCTTATTTTAAATTTAATGTGAATTTAATTTCGATTCATATAATATATAATAACGTGATGCGATCTGTAGATAGGGGAGCCATATTTTGTATGGCGAATTTAATTGGATTTTGTCACATTTCTACGTTGTGGATATTTGCTGAAAAATTGTGAAAATCAGAGGAATGGAGGAGGAGGAGGGGGGGAGTGGCATAATACCGAAGACATCCATTTGTCTGGATATTGTTTCGTCTCTCATCCAGTGAAATATGACTGTCATTAGTTTTGCCTCGATAATGGACAATAATTCCTTTTCCATTTTGCGCCTTATCACAGCCAAGTGATCGGCATGTAATATATTATTGTCCTTCCCTCCTTTCTTCCTTGCGATTGCGAAACTGCGTAAAAGTGCCAGACAATCGCCGGCCTCGTGGCAGTCCTCCTAATGACCGCCGCCCCGCCAATGTCTTGTCCACCACCGAACAAATACATTATCGGATTTCCCGCCACCACATCACACATCCCTTCCTTCCTTCATTCTTTTTCTTGGACACAACTCATTTGCATAATTTTTGTGCAAAACATTGTTGTAAGTTATTTTCCACTCTCATAAAAACGTTCTAGCAATGCCCTATAATGTTACCCTTTGTGAATTTGGCTTCGGCTTTGTAATGTGTCACTTTTATCACTAATGAAAATTTTGCTACTTTTTGAACCAAAAAGTCAGAGTCTATGAACGAATAAGCGTCAGTGTCAAAACTCTATCGCCAATTCATTCCCTAAACTGCACATCTTGTTGATTCAGCCCATGCGATCGTTATTACGTCAGATATTTTTTAAATTAGCTTATTTTTTACCCTTGTAACACGAAAAACTTTGTATTATTCATTGCTTAAAAAATGAAATTTGTTATTAATATGCCCAATTTCACAACACTTTATTTCTGACTACATAGTAATTTCATAATCTAATTGAAAATCAATCTTAAAACCAACTTGCTTCATTCACAGAATTGACAATTTGTATACATTTATTTACAACAACATATCGTCTTAAATGGTTATTTTATTTTCAAATTGAAACAGGATGTTGGAGATGTGTCCACAATAAAACAATGATTGTTATCAAAGCCGCTCAACCTTGTATAGGTTGTCCGGATTTTACGTGACGTCATCAGCCGGAAGAAAAATACATGTACCAATCTGGTTGGTGTTTGTTTAATGTTAAAATGAAGACTAGACAGATGTATATTGTTATCTAGATTCTATCTTGAACCGAATTTAACATTTTTTTTAAATTTCAATTCTTTTTGACTAAATTGGATGAGAGAGTTTTTGCGATTTTTTTCCGCATTTCGGCACATAGTAAGTGATATTCAACTTATTAATCCCAAAAATTATTGTCTGAAGTAGTTATTACACGTATTTAATCACTTCAAGAGGCTTTGGTTAAAATAATATCACTATATTTCTTGCATACATAATCAAAACAATGGTATATGGCTGATGACGTTTCACTACTAATACCACCACAGATCCATACAACCTTCTTGTTAATAAGCGTTGGTTGTTATCAGATTTTTTAAATTGAATTTTTACAAAAATTTAAAACTATTGATCTGTGAAGTAGTAAAAATATCACAAAACTTTCAGTTGTCGTTTTCCAGGGTTTAGCACAAATATTAAAAAAAAAAAACCTTCCAAAAAGGAGGGTGTGTTTACCCTAAGTTATATTGGGTTATGCTGCTGAGAATCAAAATGTTATTTTTCATAGGAGAGTCTGTTTTTTATTTAAATTTCTGATGAAGAGTGTGAAATAATGGTTACTGTAAAATAAAATACATATTTCTGCTTCTTATAATTTGTTTGAGTTTCATTATTTCTAATTTTTTGCACTAGTATCAGAAACAAATTCATAGATAAAAATTTGTCTGATGTAAAAATTAAAGTAAAACTTCTCTTGGAAAAGTTTCACTTTTTATGTTCTAGGTCTCAGCACACCAATCGATAGAAAAAAGTATGCAAAAGTAGTTCGTCATTCTTCTCTAACCCCTAATTGTAATGAAGAGCCCCCAAAACTGAATGAATTGTTGGATCCCACATTAAATTCCAATTTCAATTATTAATCACGTCTCGCTCATAATTGCTTCGTCACTCACTCAACTCAACTGTTAATCAAAATATAATGTGCCTCGATGATAATGTATCAATGGCACCAGTTGACATGTTGTGTGTACAGTACCATGGCCAAATAGTAGGACACCCTAACCGTTTATGAAATAAATACATTTGATTTAGCTTTAGGAGTGCTAAAATAATGAAAATAATGTAATCAGCTGTTTATATTCATTAGCCATACAATTAATTATGCAATTCCGTCACTTTGTTTTAAATTTAAAACTTCAATTAACTAATTTTAGGATTTGAATCATAATAGACCTTATTCTTATATCCATCATTGCCTTTAAATTGAGAAAAAAAATCAAATTTGATTTATAAATTAGCACAATGATTAAACAAATAATTTGACCATACATAAAATAATATCGTTTAAGTAAAAAAATTTAATTATTTTTTGTATTAATTTTAGCTTAATCGGTTATATGATTAAAAAAAATTAATCAAATAAATTGATTAGTCATGTTTGAAAATAAATGACTTAATTATTGCGAAAATTTGCCACAAAATTTTTAAATGAAAGTTTTTATTTATGTTTAAATATACGTAAACAGTTTTTAGTTTTAGTAATGTTATGGAAATTCAATTTATTACTTTAATTATCTCCAATTAATTGTAGTTTTTAAATAAGTACAAATAATCATAGTATATAAAATATTCCCTTTTTCCCGTAAAAACGGGGTTTGTTTTCAGTTTATAATTAGTCAATTAATAGACAGGTTTTAAACGGATCCAGTCAATTCAAAAATTAGCGTAGCAAGTTTTTTTGGCTGTATATTTAATAATGCTTATCGACCGTGTTTTAAGAAAAGACTTTTCCCCAATTTTGATATAAAAACTACTGGTTTTCATTAATTTATGCTTCAATAAAAAGTGAAACTTTTCTAAATGAAAAATAATCATCACGGCTTGAACAACTGAATGGATACAGGCATGAAAAAAAGTACTATAGGAATGAAAAGATACAACTCCATTCACAAATATAACTTATCATTCGACTTCTTCTTATTCTAGTCTGAAGAATGAAACATCAAAATGTTTCATTAAATGTTATGTTTATATTTTTTAAAACTACAAAAAGCCCCCAAAGTATTAAAGTTATGTTTCCAATATAAATATTTAATTAGTTTTAATTAAAAAAAATTGAGAAAAATAGCATTGGTTTCTATTCAGTTTTCTCGAAGGAAGCTATTCGCGTCGTCGATTTTGTCTCCTAGCGGAAACAGCCTTCCTTCTTGAAAACCGAATCTTAAAGCGTCTTGAAACGAAAATAACTATTTTCGACAAATTAAAAGAAAAAAAATCATTGAATTTAATTTTTATTAATAAAAATTCTATAAAATCAATACCATTCTTTTAAGTAGTGTACAAATAGGAGAGTGTTTCTAATATGCGATTTTTTTATACAAAAAGTTCTCACTTTAATAATAAAGAAAAGCATTTGGGTTAAATAAAATTGGATATAATACAAATATTTTTTCTGTCAAAAAAGTTTTTATACCAATAAATAGTATTTTAAAAAATTTATTACTATGTAGGCCTGCTACAAAAGTGTGACCGTGATCTTTCTTTAATACTAATAATTTGCTGCCATTGAATGAATGGGTACAGATGAAAGTTGTGAAAGGGCTGAGCTTCTTCGTAGGATGTGTGTTCTTTTTCCATGGTAAATTGACCTTTTTTCTTATTATACCAAGTTCTTTTTCAATGGCAAACCCTATCAGTAAATAGGGTTTATAAAGAATCATTTGCTCGTGGTACTAATCATATCATAACAAATAATAATTCGTAAACATGACATTCAATTCTTAATTATGAAAGATTGGCAGGGCATTTTTATTACATAAAACCAAATGATTAGACCCAGACCGGTAATAATTGTTGAGTCGTCGAAGAAGATCGAATTAATGTAGAAGTCAGTTTCATTGTGAAAAATTAACCGAGCAATTGTTAGAAGCACATATCGAACCTACGAGTATTTTTCAAGCAAGTGAATGTGCAAAAGAAAACGGCTATTTAAACTTAAAAGAGATAATAGTGCTAAACCCTGTTGAAAAACAACGTAAAGAAATAATAATATTAAAATTATATTTGTACACGACACCAATACTAATGCAAATAAATGGATTTAAATTAAAATTTTGGTAAAACTCAAATTTTAAGAAGGTTCATTATAAAATCTGATAACTGCCATTATTTTATTGACAAATTTTATTTACAAATCTTCCGGATTCTATATGCACAGTATTTTAAAGAAAAAATCTCCATTTTAAATTTAATTCGCTAAGTTAAAAAATATTTCACTAGATGGCGAATGTGTCAATTTAGTAATTTCCAGACACAATACATTTAAAGCTGACGCAGTTTAAAACACAGCAAACCGTCATTTTTGTATTAATTTAGCATCCTGTGGTTCTAGCAGGCGCACGTTTAATATTTCCTAGGTGCAAGATAGTACCAAAGGATATCAATCCTCTCTTAAATAAAATGAAAATTAAATATCAACAATTGATTGTGTAAGTCAGAGAAGGTAAATTTTTATATAAAAAACGATAAAAAATTAAACATTGGTTACACAAATGATTTTCTAAGATTTTTTATTGTGTGAAACATTCGCTGTACTCGTGATTTTAAAAGACCGTAGTGTTCAATAATGACTGAACTTATTGACCTGGTGAAAAGAATTTGAAGTCATGTTATTTTATAATTGAAACCTCTTATTATTAAAATTTCAAAAATGAAAAAAACGGATGTTGTGCAAGTGACTTAGCATATTAGCTTGGTTTAAAATATGACAATAAATCTTTACAGCTTAGAGTGACAGTTCCATACCATCCTAGTGATATAATTTTCAAATGAATAAGGATATTAATGTCCGAATTATTCTGTTGTCGACGTAAATTTAATAACTTTTTCAAATTAGACCAAGTTAAGCGGTGTGTCCTATTACTTTTACGCATCACTGTATATGTATATAGTTGTTTCCCTACTGTGTCTCTCACAGTCAAAACAATGCCCATGTTCGCGAAAAGTTGGAGTTCGACCTGCTTAATATTCGAATAAATTATAATTGGCACATTCCTTGGAGGAGAGCGATTAGTGATAACAGCACAGAGACTCTATTCCCCCTATATTCGACCTACTCATCCCATCGATGTGTGGATGGATAGATGGATGGATGGACAGATCTGGCAATGGGAAAAGAGGAAGGGGGCCAAATTTAATTGATATTTTACGATGAGAATAAATGGAAAAATGAACGCCAGAAGAAAGGAGATCCGAATCGCTCAATTAATGTGTTACGATGTTGATTACATTTAAGAAGATTCTGCTCCACACCAGAGCTCTCTATATCTGGCCATAAATACATACATGCACATTGGGGGCCACATAGCGACACACATAGCATTAGTAGTTATAAATATAGATACGCATTTTATATTAATTTGCTACACTTATTCATGGTACATCGCAATCTATAAACAAATGAACGACACTCCAGCCTCGATTGTCGAGTAGGAGGATTAGAGTTATGAAAAACGTATTCCCTGGAAAGTAACCTCATTTTCTCCCATTTCCAGGAACAGCTGACGAAAATACAATTCTTTAATGTTGTGTAGAATTTGGGTCAGTTTATTTATCAATATAAATTATTTAAGCTCGTCCAATAAACAGAATTTTAATTGAAAAAATTCCACTCCAAAATTATAAGTAATTAATCTCGAAATTATTTTAAAAGTATTCCAATTATCTGCGTAAAATATTCCATCGAATGGTGTTGAGGCGTCTCCATTTATATGTTATAGATCTTGTTATACATTTCAAAATAATATAAAATGGCTCTTATGACCGTTTTTACAAAAAAAAAAATACTTTTCAAGTATATTAGTTGTTTATTTAACAAGAAAGGTATATACTTTTTTAAAAAGGACCTGCCGTGTGTTTAATAAGTTTCATCTTATGTGTTTTAATTAAGTTTTTATGACTTGTTTTAAAAACAAATAATTTAAAATCGAAATATACCATATAGCCTAATTTTTCTTAAACCGGTCAAAAATATAACTGTCAAATTAGAGTGAGAAGAATATACGAAATGTTGTTTCATTGCACAACATTCATAATTGTTATCTCTGGTATTTAAGTAAAAATCAAATGTTATATTGGGCAATTCAATACGAAACCGACTTCAAATTATTATTTAGTTAATTATCATTTTCATTTAAATTTCGTTAAGCCCTACTTTATCACTAAAATTCATTATCTTTAATAAATTTGACATAATGTCAAACTTCAATCAATATTTCTTTATTTTGAATAAAAAAGGACCCATGAAAAATATGTCTTATTAAATTGAATAAAAAAACCAAAAAGTGCTTTAACAACTTCTTTAAAGTACTAGTGTTATAAAGTTCTTAACTGCTTAAATTTGTACCATAAAAATCATTTTATACTACAATTAAATATAACTGAATGTGGATAATTTTCTTAAATTTCAAAAAAGGCAAATAATTTTAAGAACATGAATCTTGTTCTTACTCTCGAATAAATACAAACGCTCTTTAACAAGGAATCGCAGAAATTATGCAAATAATCATATGTTTCTTAATATTAAAATACGAGCTTGTTTAAAGGCCCTGCTTATCGAGAGGATATTCTCTCCTCCTGAATCTCTGTGTTGAGTTCTGAGTTAATGACAGGAGAAGGGGGAGAGGGCTTGCTCTGCCGTTTAATTTTCCGTGCCAAAATTTATGACGTATTCGCGGATTCAGTTCACTGTAATTCCTCGTGATGGTGTGGATGGAATCGAACACAATCGAAATATTGGACAGATTGGAATTTGGAAGTGGAATGCCATTCAAATGCTGGCTGGTTTGGCGATTGCTCTCGAGATGAGGCAGGCGGTGGCGGCGGTGCGCAGTATCCTTTTCGCCGCTGGGAGTCGAGCGGAGTCGAGTGCGTGGCAAAGGATCAGAAGCAGTCAGTCAGTGGGCCCAGAGACACAGACTCCGCACTGTGCTTCCATTTGTTTGTTTGCCGCTGGTTTTGTGGTGCTTTCTGGACCGAGGGACCGAGTTGAGTTGAGCCGAGAGTTGAGTCGAGCGATAACCTTTGAGTCAGTTGTCTATCGATCCGAACAAAAAATGCATCGATCTCGCAATTAGAACAGAGAAATATTCGTAGATCCTCCGCTCAAAGCAAGCAGAGTGCTTAAGTTTTCAGTTTTCTGGTCTTGTGTCTCCGTAGGAAATGTGTAATATGTGGTGTTTAGTTACCTCTGCTGAGGGCCACCAGATGTTGTCCATCACCTGGATGTGCCTGTAGAGAGATTCAAACGGTGTTCTCGAGGAAGAGAAAAATAGAAAGTGCTTTGCGATTAAAGTGGATTATATTGTAATTATTCTGGTTCGTGTTTCTTCTGGTGTAATCGAAGAACGAGCTATAAATCTTTCCCCGCAGCGGGTAGTGAGTGACGTTAAAGTGATTAATCGTTGGCCTGTACCATGGCAGGTCCTGGTGAAGTGATAAATATGGCAGAAATCGGTGAAATTCACAACATCTCCGTGTACTTGAACGACTCTTTTCTCACGGAGGATATGCGATTCACAAGGGCCAATTTGATCGGCATAATTGGCTATAGGTGAGAGCCTGATTTGCATATTATCCATCACAAATCCCCATAATCTAATCTATCCTCTGTACACTTGAATTGGAGGCTTCCTGCTCTTTCTCTTCCTCTCCGCCCCACTTTACCGTCAATCCGAACAAAAAAGCTCGAATAAACAACACATTTTGGCAGCCAAACGATATTTGCATTGGATTTTATTAGAATTCCTCCTGTAACTTACCATCCACGGAATCCCATGAACCCAAGATGAGGGTACGATATTATTCATTCCTTGAATTCTTCTGCCACTTTTGCCTATTCCAATCCCACATACAGAGCATTTCGCCACCACACGCATTTTCCCATTCGAAATAAAACACACAAAAACACTTGTTGAATTGCTCGTTTGAAAATTCCGCCACTTGCAAATATTTAAGTATATCTAGTACCATGGACGAAACTTGATTGTTTACTCAAAATCTAAGCTTTAGAAAGCTTTTGCGGGCCCAATTAAAATTACGAAAATTGCAAAATAATTAAGTCTCCAACATTATTTACACTCGACCGCTTTCACAGTCCATAGCCATACTACAATTTTCTCTAATAATAGCGAATATAATGCAAATAATGGCAAACATTTAATTAAAAATATAACTTAGTATTGTTTTTGATTTGTGATTTTATTTGCAACAATAATCTCAGCGCGTAAAATAGAAATTTTCGGAAATGAAACAGAAGTCTACTTACTTTGATTGTACATATTTTTTATACTAATTTTTCTTAGTATTGGATAAAAAAAATTCTTTTATCAGTCAATTTTTATTATCATCATAATTTTTTGTAATTTTGTAGAAGAATCACAATCAACATTAATGGTTCAAATATAATAATTCTTTAATTTTAGATTTTTTATTTTTTTATTTATTATATAAATATCAAATCTTATTTTTGCAAAAATAAAAAAAAAACAAAAGTTTACTATTAACCACCGACATTTTGATTTTTGTTTTATAACAGTCTGATTTGATTCAAAAATTAAAAATAACAGATTATTTTACTCTCAGACATTGTTAGGCCTTCTGGGATTTAATTATTTCATTTCATATTGTGATTTGTGAAAAAAGAAATTCATAATCTACACACAAATTGGTTCAATGTCAAAATTTTGAATTTTTTTCGCACAAATGTAACACTTTTGTTAATTTAGGCTCACTCAAACCGAAATATGTCAAATATTTTTTAAAATCAATGTTTAATGCATTTTGAAGATGTTTGCAAAAAAATTAAATTTCTTTTCTTAAAGCTTATAAGATCGACTAAGTATTAAAAAAAACAAATTATTCTTAGTTTTAAAAGAAAAGTCGCATAAAATGAATATTTATTTGATACTCATTAATTAGGGCATGGTAAGTAACAAGTGTTTAATAATAAAATACGAAATTTAATACAAACTGGTATTAATAAAAAAAAAAATCTTATATTTTACGCACTGTCTGTGAATTGCTGTCATTACACACTGATTGTGCGTGAAATAAACAAAAGACTAATCATCATATTACGAGTACTAGTTCACTTTGATCTGTCTCTTTTCAATTCTTCAAATTTAATTTCGACCCAATTCATTTCATAATCTTGGTTCAATCTGAATTGATTGTATGTAAAAATGGAGCAAGTAAAGCCATTACATTTTTACACAATTTTGTACATCCCTTTTTTATGATTGTTGTGAATTTGGTTTAAATGGAAAATTATGCTTATAATTGTAATAAAGTTTAACTGATTTATTTGAAGAAAATACTACCAAAAGAAAATTGTCTCATTAAGTAAATGTAATTGTAGCCTTTGGTACTTTTAAGTTTATTGTTAGTTTTTAAATGAAACTATTGTCTTCAATTTGTATTTCAGTATTTGATTATAATTCGTAATGAAATTAATACTGGGTAATTGGATAGAATTGTTAGAAGACATAAAACTAATGAACAATTTCACATCCCCATTTGGACAAGACTTAGATTTCGAAATAAGAAATATCCTAATCCAATTTTAAGACATTATAAGGGTTTGGCAAACTGGCAACAACTTCAACTTGTCATAGTTAATTTATCTTGATTTACATACAAATTTGTCCTTGTTATCAACTTTTGTTTTCCATTTCATCGAGAAATGATTGAGAAAGTTGGCAGAAGTTTGTAAAAAGTAAGAAAAGTTTTGAAACTTATTGAGGGGCATTTTTGTACGGAAATTTATAAAATTACAAATCTTGCGTTTAATACAGTTATACTTAGCGAAATTAGGAATTAAATAAATGAAAAACAAGGGGGCATGCAGGACTAAAGGAATATAAAATGGCAAAATTGTGTGTTTGAAACTTTTAATTTATATTTAATTTTCTACTGTTCTCAACTTTTTAAGATCATTGCAAAATAATAATTGCTTTTTAAATACAGTGGACGCCACTTATTAGGACCACGGTTAATAGGAACAATCGCTTTATTGGGCCAAAATGGCTAGTAACGGATCGACCGTATATAAATACATTGAAAATTCATCGCTTAATGGAGCCAAACCCATCGCTTTATAGGGCCATTCTGTAGCCTAGATCACTACCACAAAGAGTTGCGAGNAGTTGCAAGACAAGTGCAGGTGACGACAGCTCAGTCTTTTGTTTAATTTTATTCACATCAATCTTGACCTACGCTTGTTTAATCGACTGAAATAGTGAAAAGAGTATTAAAAACCGCAAAAAATCTTCTCCTCACACGTTTGTGTATGTCGATTTGATGACACCGCAATAGTTTATACGTCTCTCTGTTGTAAATTTTTGGGT
>JXOV01009264.1:0-16897 GCA_001014945.1 Clogmia albipunctata | reverse complement strand
AATTACATTCTTTTCCAGTTTCGTCAGACAAAAACCAGACAAGACTTTTATTGCGGTTGTGTTGCAAAAAAATAATTCGCTCGCGGCTTTTTTCGATGATTACTTACTTTCTGTTTATTGTCTCTTATTTTGGGATTACAAACCAGAAGAAGTGAGTGGTGACTAAACTAGCCAAGTTCAGGGCGAGACTTATTCATTTATCTTTTTCTTATGTCTCGTATGCCCCCTCGTTTTAGTTCAATTTTAGTAAATTAGATGACTTAATGGGTTTGTCATCAAATAAATCATTAAAATTGGGTACAAATTGGGGAATATTTAATGTTTCTACTTTATTGCACAATTAATGAAGAAATTAGTTATTTAACAAGGTCGATAAACAAGCATTATTAAACTCTTTAAAGAAAGTTAGTGTGTTTAATAATGCTTATCGACAACATCTTACACAAGTCTAATATGAATTTTGTATTTTTATTTTACAAAAATCATAGAAATTCTTGGATTTATCTGTTGAAAATGCTTATGCATTTTTGCTGCATAAAATTGATATTATGGTACAAAAATTTATTTTTTCATAGACTTTTTTAAAGCACAAGTGCTTTGAAGATTTCTTAAATCTATAGTGATTTGTTTTTCTTTATTTTAATAAAGTGTTCCCTCCTCGTACGATTTTCATTAAATTTATATTGAAGTTAAAAATGTGCAAGAGACTGAGAAAAGATATAAATCTCTGTGAGATTTTAAATCTAAAGAAAACGATACATCTTTTTCATTTTTATTTAAAAATGCACAAAACCTTGTATAAAACACGACTGATTAGCATTATAAAAAACATGGGGCTTTTTTAAAACGCTTGTGACTTTAAAAACCGTAGTTTTTAATAATGCCTTATCTTATCGACCTAGTAACCTAAATAACTATTATCGACAAAATCTTTCACAAAACCATATGAATTTTGTATTATCTTTTGTTTCTTTTCGCACAAATTTTTATTAGGTAGGAAATTACCTTTAGGATTTACAGTGTGATTGATAATTAAATATTTTCAATTCTTTTGAAAAATGTTTGCATTTTAGTAGCCACATTGCTTCGTTTAGAAAGTGCTCCATAATTAAATCCTGTTTAATTATGCATTAATCAATACTCGCAGACCATCAAATGTCTAAATACACATCAGTACTTTGAAGTGGATTCTATTTTGTTGACAGCTATTGCACCATATGTGTTTAGATCTTTATTTAGTTCTGGGTTGCCTCCTTATTTTTTATTTCATATATCCGCAAAAAATAGCTAATAAATATGCGAGTTGTATAAAATTCAGTTGTATAAAAATTCATTTCATTGGTTTTTTAAAATTTTACTCGTATTTAGTTATGGTAGATTTTTCGCACACGTTGTTAAAATAACTGTTTTGACATTTGAATTTGTCAATATGTAGTTAAACTTTCAATTGTTTTTTAAAGTATAAATATTTGTTATTTTTTTATAATATTCGAATTAAACAATAATTGTTGCAATTCTGGAAACAATATTTTTAAAATCTATTTTGATTAAATATTCAGAGCATGACATTAACATAATTACAATTTGTTAATTTTAAATTATTAAATAATTTATGATGTAATTAATTTTATTGTTTTTTTTTTATTAAAATTCCAGAATAACGAGTATAATCAAATTATTTACATTGTAATTGACATAGTGACAATAAAATTTAAATATACAGAACAAAAAACGTAGTCACATCAGTAAATATTTAATTAAAAAACCAATTGCTCATATTTGCAAACAAACAATATCCAACGACTTTTTATAGCGACCCTCGTAAATTGTTATCGAAAGTCCAGATAAAACAATAATTATGTGGTAATTGTTCTGCAAAATTTAGCACAGTTTATCAAAAACAAATTATATTACAGTACAAAAATGATAAAATACAAAATCTAAAATTTATTCAATGAAGTTTTATTTTTGGTTGACGTAGATTTATTTTGGGAAATGTACATTTTTCTATTAATAATTTTAATTATTATCGATTTTAGATTATTGAAATCATTGATCAAAATAAGGACAATTTTTTCATGCAGTCAATAATTTTCAATTTCGAAAATTGCCTTTTTCTGTATTACATTTATAATCAACATATGTTATAGTTTATTAAAATTTTATTATCATTTATCATAACCAATACCCGGTATTTCCAAAATTTGAAGGAAGTGAATCATTGGTTTTTAATTGTTTAAAATTGACTCACATTCCAAAAGCAGTTCCTCACTTATTAAACCCAAAATTATTCAAATGACATTTCAAGTTTTTAGAAAAATCTAGAGATTTATGGTAATTTTTGGATTTTTTATTCTGTTATAGTTTTTATTATTAACTCATGAATAATGAATACATTCTTTATCTTCTATTTTGATCTCTTTTAATTTAAAAAAAGTTGGATTTCATTGGTGATTTTGTGTTCTGATAAATAATTTTATTTCTTTATGAAAGTGTCTACTTTTTACTATCTACTCTAAACGATATTTCAGCCTACTTGACTCTAATTTATTTTATTTGCAATCTTTCCATAAACAAATTCTTCAGGTTTTTAGATGTTAGAAGTTGGAAAATAAATTAAAATTTGTGTGAAAACTAAGTATTTTATACACAAATTTGCTATGAAAAATGTTCTAAAATAATAATTTGTGTTGCAAGAAAACGAAAGTGAAAAAACGAGACAATAACAAATTTTTGTTTAGTTTATGAGTAAAACGACAAAACGGATATAATTTTTTAAGTCATTTTTTTAAATCATATTTTAAATATACACAACTATCATAATTTACTAATAAATTTGTCTCTATGTAAAAATTCTGGTGACATTTTGAATTTTTAAGAATCGATAATAAATCCATTTTATTTTGGAACAGAAGTCGGTGATTACATTGAATTTTTCCTTGTATCTAGTTTAATTTATTTGACGTTTTGATACAATGATTTCGCTGATCATATATTATTTTTGCTAACTACATTTAATTTTGATAATCTGACTGTCAAAAAACATTAGAAAAATTCCAAAGTTGGCTTTGCATTTCTATTTCAAGATAAATTTTGAAGAAATGAAACCATGCATTAAGAATTGACGTGTTATATCAAATTGTATTCGTGTAATTTTCAAAATATTTAGTGGTTGTTAAATTGTAAAGATTCAACTGGCTTTTTTATTATCCGTAAAATTTGTGTGTACTCCTTTGTTGTGCAAACAAACATTACTCAAAAATGAAAACCTTTTTCCTTCCATAAATAACTATTTTACACTATCGGTTAGCTTTTTGACATCGAATTAGGTTTCATAATGCGTCTATTGAAATTTTGAAATTTTATGTCACTAGTGATAAAAAGAAAGAAATATTTTCTATAAAGTCAAAATTTCGGTCCTATTTTGTGAAAAAACTATAATTTTTAATCCAAGCAGCTATAACGGTAAAATAGTACCCGAAAACTATTTAAATAGGGACTGTTGTAACGGCAAATTGTTTGAAATTAGTTTTTCGTGTTTTTTTTAAAGAAAATTTCATAAAAATTTGTCATGCTCGGATTTAAAATTCGTTTTTTAACTCGAAAAAAAGAAATACTCGATTAACCGTTTGTATTTTACTTTCGTTTCCTCGGTAAAAAGCATTTTACAATCTTGTAGCATAAATGACCATTATGCATTGTAAAGCACTAGTGTTTTAATGAAATTTTTAACGCATTAATTCTTTTCGAGTATTATTATGATCTTATGACAAGTTTTTACGGCAAAATGATCCATTACGTAAAATTGCGTAAACTTTTATTATTTAAATAAATTATCTGGAAAATGAAAGTCCTTAATTTGGTAATTGGTTTTACAACACTTAACTAAATGTTTTTTTTATTTTTAGGCATCACAATGATTGTGAGTGGAGCAGCTGATTACGCTGATACTGAGGGCCATAAAGAGGAATTGGAGGTGTTGCCGCCGACAGAGGGATTGGACATTGGTCTCATTGTTGGAGGAGTGTTCATTTTACTATTTGCCTTCGTTTTGTTCGGTCTGTACGTGAAAGTGGCGGACTGGAGGCGGAACTGCGTGTGTCCTTGTGGCCTGTCCAAGAAGCAGGGATTGGCCCGACAATTGCAGGGCACAAACGGAGGCCCAATTATCGCCCTGAATCCCTCAACGGATCCCTTGGTGTCACACACACAATACGCGCCCGTATCCGAGATTCCGGCGAGAGGGGACGAAGAGGAGAGACACACGCTGATGACGGAGCAGATAAAGGAGTGCTTGAACAGTGGAGCGGACGAGAGTGACCGAATGCTGGACTCGACAGATCCAAGGATCGTTCTCCGGCCAATTGGGCACGTGGAGGACGCCTAACTAATCGTGAAGTTGAAGGCTTTTATTCGGCGCATCGGGCGAAGGCGTCGAAGAAAGGACTTCAATCTTCACCAGTGCAGCGAATTTGAAAACTGAAAAATAGAGTGAGGTTAGTCAGAAGAAAAAGAAGAGGGCGAGAAAAGGAATGGATGATGGGTAAAACAAAGAGATTTAACCAGGTACACAGATACATGACGACAAAATAATTGATAAAGAGTAGTGGTAGTATTAAGGGAATTGATGCATTTTGTAGGAAGGATGTTCATATTTGTTCCAAGAATCTTTGACATTTTCTCCGGACCGCGTTGAGAGAAAATTCTGTTTTAAGATTACGACATATTTTGTGTTCCATTGATTATTCCATTTAAGGGCCTTTTCCATAAATTCGTCCAATTGTAGGATTTGTATTTATGTTCTACTAACAGATCTTAAGAGAATTACTTCTCAAAAATTTATTCTTTAAAATTTACTTTGAAAATGAGTTAATAACAAACAGTTGAAAACTCATTTACGACTGCGCCAATTATGTGCACCTTCACACAGATTTTATTCTCGAAGCCTACTTAAATCAGTCCGTCTATTAGAATTTATTATTATTTATTTATTGATTGAAATAATGGTTGACAAGATATAATGTTGTTTGATAGTCATTTTATTGAAGATATCTCTATAACTATTTAAGGAAAATTCAAACGGGAGAAAAGATCTTTGTAATCGGAAGACAACAAAATATTTTTGATAGGATTACAATGTGCAGAGAAAAATAAGAACTGTAAAGGGGTATTTGAAAACGGGAAACAATCGGTTTAAACATTAGCTTAGGGCCAGACAACTTAATGATAAATCATAGCTGGGTGGGAGTTTATTGCACGACACAATTTGATGTGACAGTGTTAGAGGGTCAATTGAAAGGGATGTTAGAGAACGGCTTAAGGGAGTCTGTAAAAGGTAGTAGCTTAAAGTTTCAACGAATCTTTGCGTTTAGCTGACGATATTATAATTGTTCTGTTACTTGACTCGGCTTGAAAATTGACTTGGATAGCTTGAAGCAGCTTATTAAATAGATTTGTTGTTAATTTTTCGTCCCCCATCGCAAACTTATTGTGGAGATTTATTTTTTGCAAAGTTATTTTGTTATTTTTGGTAGAGCAGAAAATTAGAGTCGCTTTAGTTTTTAATTATTTGAATTAATTACAGAGTTGTGTAACCGTTGTGCATCTTTTTTGGATAGATACATTCCCAAATTTCTGATTTTCGGTTGTTTAAAACACTGCAATACACATACAGGGTGTGTTTAAAAGTATTTAATCATTTCTCAAGGATAAAAATCCATTTTTCGACAAGTTATTATATTTAGTAGGACTTTTTAAGTTAAATTGATGTTTAATTAGTTATTAAATATTGGCGTAAGAAATTTATTGTTCTAAATTGTTATTTTAAAAGTATTCAAGGTTGTTTATTTCATGACACCCTGTATTAATCGAATCACAGCTAATATAATATAGGAAAACACAATTTATTAAATTTTCTTTTGATAATTATTTATATAACCTATATAATAAAAAATGTAAGATCTTATTCTGTAGTTATTTATTATAGACATATAATGCATAAAAGTTGTAATTCAAAATTTGAGTTTGTAAGACACAACAACAAAATATTTAATATTATAAAAATATTTCAGAATATAAATGAAAAATAAAAAGAGACAAAATATACAATAACTAATTTTCTTGTTTTATTTCCGGTTTCACTTCTTCTGCTGGCCGCTTTGAATCTGATGGTTTGCTCTCCTTGGAGTCCTTTGATTCCTTGTCCTTGGAGTCCTTTGAATCCTTATCCTTGGAGTCTTTATCTTTTTGGTCTTTTGAACGCCTGTAAATTGGAAATTTAATGAAAATGGTTGTTTATACAATTCTATTGAAAATTTTTTTCATTTTAGTAGCCAATGCTTCCTCTATAAACTCTTTTATAACCGCACATTATTTAGTTATATATATTCTATACCGCAGCCAAAATTCAATTACTAAAAAATATATTTTTTTTTATCTTAGTTGCACGGAAGGAAAATATATTTCGACATTATTCGTGGTACCCTAATAAAGTAGGCTTTGATTTATTAATCAATTTGAATTTTTTTCCATTAAATGACCAAAAGTAAAATGTTTCTGGTTTCTAAATGTGGTTTAATTGAAATGTCAGTGATATAGTGATATATTGTCGTGATTTATCGAAAAATTGAAACCGAGCGTTCAATCCGCTTGACTTCTTCCGTTAATTGTATGCGATTAGACTTAAATTTAGTTCTGGGTTGACTTTTTATTCTTTACTTGATATTTCGTGAATAATAAAATAAGCGAATTGTATAAAACTTTGTAAATAATTGTTTAATTAAAACTCTACCCACTCGTTGTTTAAATAATTATTTATTAACAAAATAAATATTCAATTGAAAATTGACATTAAAACATTATGTTTAAAGAACAAGTGTTTAAATTATTTTACATCACAGTTACAAAAAGTGATTTCACTGTACTAATATTTCTTCTGTCAAAAACGGATAGCACTAGTGCTTTAAAGAATTCTTTAAAACAATAATCCTTTTTTTTATTATTAAAATGTGAACTCCAAGAAAGATTTTCTTCAAATTGATCAAATTTATATAGTAGTCAATTTCATTTTGAATACAGTTCTGTATTAACGGATAGTTTAAAATTAAATGGAATATTTAATGAAGTACATACAGGTATCGGACCTATTTTTAAAATAACTGGTTTTGCGAAATAATTACGACTACTTAAATTATATGCAAGAGAGGGACAAAAGAATAATTTTCTGTCTATATATCTTAGAAATTTAGTTATTTTAAATTTGATTTGAAAAAAGGATGATTTTTTTTTTTAAATTTTGGAGTTATTATAATTAAAAATACATAAAATCTGGCATAAAATATGGTCAATATTAGAGTTTTTAAAGCCACGAGCGTAGCGAGTGTTGTAAAGAAGGTTCATGTGTTTAATAATGCTTATGTATTATCTTGTCGATCTATGTAGTTGTACAAATAATTATTAAATAACCAGTATTTTTTCATGAAAATTTCATTGTTTACTATACGATGATCTGATTACTCTATTTTTCAAATAAATGATTGTGCGATAGAATAAAGACTATACAACAAAATAGGAAAAATATATCTTCTATTTTAACTATTGAGTTAATTTATTTTAAATAAATCTGTGTTGGTTTTTAGATTTTTCTGTTAATTTGTTTAAAAGTGCATAAAATTTTGTATGAAACACAATCAATAGACTTTTCATACACCTCTCGCTACACTACTAGAGATTTTGAATAGTACTGGTGTTTAATAATGCCTTCCTTGGGATCAAGTTGTAAAAAAACTATTATAACTCACTCTCTGCTCTAATTGAATAATTTAAAAATTCTTTAACGAAAAAAATACTTACGAGTCTCCACGATCCTTTTCCCTCTCCTTCTCCTTTTTAGGCAAAACTGAACCAACTTTTTCATAAATATTGGTTAGCACTGATTGATAATCAGACGATTTTCTTTGTAAACTGGAAAGAGATGATTCGACATCTGACAATTTCCTGCTCGTTGATTTCAACTCAGACGACAAATCTTTGATTTTGGATTGGGATTTAGAGTTGGTCGTCGTCAATTCTGCATTTTGTTTTCGCAATTCAATCAACAATTGCTCCTGGCTTGCCAAATCCCTTTCAGAACGCTTCATTTGTTCCACCAATTTGGCAACATTCAACAAAACTCCATTGTGCATAACCATTTCTAAAAGTTAAACATTAATATTGTATAAATTCTTTTCATTCCCTATATTTCGTGAACACAAACCTGATTCAGTTGTTTTGGAACTGGATTCTGCTGGCTGGCCATTTAACTGAGGCGATGGTCCGAAAACTGACAATTGCTGCGTGTTACCTTTTGCGATTTTCGCAATTTCCGCAGCTGTCGCATCACTTTCAACTGGTCTAGATACATTCTCTAGGTTTTCATTGTCATCCTTAACTTTGTCGGTCAATTTTCTAAAATATAAAAATTTCGTTAAAAATTGCATAGAAATTTATGTTTTCGAATTTCAATTATTAATATATTAAATTCAGTTTGTAATATTAAATAAATTGTTATGTAAATATTTTATAATTTCGTAAATGTAACAAAAATAGTTAACTCAATAACATGAAACATGAATCGTTCAAAATTGTAGGAATGAATGTAAAGTGGATGGATTATTATAAGTAAGAAAAGATAACACTTATAAATTTGTTCTTTTAAATACCAATTATTCCAGTAATGCTTCTTAGCCAAAAACTAAGTCTCTTTGGACTGATATAAGATCGTCTAGATCAGGGGTTTCCAAACTGTGAAAAGAAGCAAGGGTACCGCGAGTTTTTTTACCATTTAATATGTCTAGGAATTATTGAACTTTGTTTATTAAAATTTTGAAATTCAAATATAAAGCGCATTTTTCAGCAAGCCCCAGTACTTAACAACGCACTATTAGCATGAAATGAATTGGGCGGATTGATTGGATCCGTTTACAACCGGTCTAGGTGCTATTAATTGACTACTAATACACTGAAAATAAAAGAGTCATGAGAAGTCCACCCGACTGTTGAGGTTGAGACTACCCCAAGTTCCGTCCAGGAATGTTGTGGGAAAATTATTATAATTATATTATTATTATGAATAGGTGATAACATACAAAATAAACCTCATTAAAGAGCAGTGTCAAAACTTATGCCTCGCTTTTAAAAACTGTGTGCAGATCACGAAGCGCACTGGTCCATTGATTTGACTGAGCGGCTATCATGTACTAATATTACTGTTTGTTCCTAGTTACGATTATCTATCATACTTCTATTATAGTTTGTCAACTAAGTACATGGAATTAATTATGTCCTTTTACACATGGGAACAAGGACGTAACCGTAGCTTCACTCAAGACCGCCACAGGGGGTAGTTTCCTCAATTTCAATATATCAGTTTTGAGAGCCTACTGATTATTCTCTAGCCTCCATCTCCGATGACGTCAATATCAGAAGACAGTCTCGCAAACAGTCACTGTCTAAATTTAAACAAAATCGGATTTGTACTTTTATTTTATTGTGTGGGAAAGCGAGTGTTTCGACATATTTTTAAATAAATGAACAGAGCAATATAGCATTAAAGAGATCACTACAGAGTAGTTTTTGTTGGTTAATTGATATCAAAATTTAAGCAACGGCTGCCGTTTCTTTTTAAAAATGGCTTCATCACGCTTAAAGGCCGGAAACTTATCATAACATTTTTCATATTCTATACTGATGTTATTCTTGTTCTCCTGTGAAATTGTAATTTTTCCTTGCTCCTCCAGACGTGACAAAATTTTAACTTTACAAGGGCGCCGGGGACTGAAAAAGTTTGGGAACCCCTGGACTAGATCAATTTCAACTAGCCTTATTTTCTTTTTTATTCCTTAATTCCATTGTAATAGTTTGATGTTCTTTGCCGTGTACAATGTCTATGAAATTTTTGATGATTTACACATCAAACATGGAAATTTTATGCGAATTTTATTTTCAAAACTACAGCTTTTTAAAGTTTCTTAATTCTATAATTTTTTTCCTTGGTGGCGGGAGTAGATTAACTTTTTATTTACTTTTAATAACTTTCATCGTCAGTACTATTTGTTCGACACAAACATGTTGCCAAAGCTTTTATGAAATTCATAGAATCTAAGAGAAAAACCGGATCTTTCTATTAGTAAATGGCTGTCATTAAAAAAGGGATACTGATGAAAGTATGTGTTTTTGGTTTGGATGGCCTATATCTGTCGATATATAGGTTCTATATAGAATCGTCAGTTCCTTGGTGCTAAATGTAAATCATATTATAACAAATAATGATATTCAATTGTTAATTGTGAGAGATTGGAGTTTGATAACTTTGATTACGTTAACGGTTGTTTTCGTTATTGACTATTTATTAAAGAATGGAAAAAAGCATCCGTTTCGCGGCTTTTAACCATTTAAAAACCTTAAAATGAAAATAATTTTGAATTTGATCATTTCTTGGTAATATTTACCTGTAATACAGTGAATCGCTGGAGACCATCTTCTTGATGACTTTTTTAATTTGCGCTCTGGAGAGAGCCAATCCCAGAGAATTGAAAAGGTCTTCGACATCCTTGGTCAAAACGTAACCGCAATGGCTTTGGTCGAAATAAGCGAAAGACAACAATAGATCTGGATCGAATGTAAAACTCTTCTGCGCTTCTTTATCCTTCCTTTTCCTCTCATTAGATCGAGTTGACGATGTATCATCTTCACTTTCTATTTTGGATTTGTCTTCATCTTTGTTATCTTTTTTATTCTCATCACCCTTTTTGTCTCCTGAAGCCTCTTTATCCGAATCTTTCTTTTTGGTCTCCTCCTTTTTAGGCTCTGGCAGCAATGCCAAGGCTTTGTAAATATTAAAGCCACAATCTCTCATCACCATTTCATTGAAAAGTTCAGCGAAGAGAGACACTTCAAATGAATGTTCTTTAGAGTCTTCGGGACGATAGTCCAATAAAACTGACAGAGACATCATTGTGCAGTCAAACTTTCCTGATTTGGCGGTTTTCGACGGATGGACGATAATGTGAGGATTTTCTGGAAGCGTGTATCTTTTTTGAAGAGTTTTCTTGTCTTTTTCGTCCAACTTCTTTGTGATTTTTGGACTGCCCTTTTCACTTTCTTTCCCTGATTGTTTTAAAGGATCGCAAACCTCGTCAATCACGATCAAATCCGAGAAATCTGGCTCTCCTTCTTCCATAGGCTCATCCTGATTTGGCTCCTCTGGGGTTTGCTTGACTGTTTCCTCAACAACCGGAGTATCCACACTAGACTTTAAGGCCTTTGTTAAGCGGGCAACCAAATGGGCTCTTGGACCTGTAACAAAATAATTCGGTAAATAGAACTTAATGATAATTATCTATTAATGAAAATTTCTTTTCAAATATCCTTGATAGAAATCTAATTTTTTTTTAAATATTTAAAAAATACTAAAGAACAAAACAGTATCTTATTCAACTGTAGGTAATAAAGTAGTTTGCCAGTCGAGTGAAAAAGTTGACACGTAAGTGCAACGGAGATTATTAACGGTGGAACTAGAATTGCGTACTACCGTTTGTGCAATTTCTTTAAAAAACTACAAAAAATAGTTTAATTTCTGAAATTTTTATAACATTTTTTATGGCAAATTATCATTTTGCATACATTAATTTTTTCAATCAGAGATTCTTTTCTGGGGGTGTATTGTGTAACTTATGTTCTCTCTTCTCGATTGGTTTTTTAACTAAAATTTTGTCCGGTTAGTTTTAGTTCGAAAAAACCAAACGAGAAGAAAGAATTTACACAATACACACCCTGCTTAATAAGAATTTTGAAGTGAAAAGAAACAACTGGGGCCGGGGTAGCGCAGTGGTTCAAGCATTGCACAAAATTCAACTCGAGAGTCCTGATCAGACCGTTAATTTTTTTCGAATTTCATTACTCGTTTTTACTAACAACATTCTTATTATTAATACTTGTTTAAAATAAATTTTAAAAAAATACCCCGGCACAATTGTCGAACAACTAGAATCGTTCGACCAGACAAGTTTTTAAAGCTTGGATGGAATACATAGAATCGAAGATATAAACATGATCTTTCTAATACTAGTAATTTGCTGACATACAATGAATGTATTCAGATGAAAGTGTGAAAGGGATGATCTTCTGCGTAGTATTTGTGTTCTGTTTCGATAACAAAAACTTGTCAATAAATGCGCTCTTTCATAGAATCAGCGGTTCATAGTGCTAATCACATCATAACAAATAATGATTGGTAAAAACATGATATTCAATTGTCAATTGTGAAAGATTGGCAAATGAATAGATAGGGTATTTGAAAAACTATGATTACATAAAAATCCTCTAAATAATATTGAGTATCATATTTAAAAATCGTTTTGGTTATTTTATTCACATTCTTAGTTTTGAAAATGACAATAAAAATAATCAAACCCGTAATCTTAATTGACTTAAACTTTAAAATAACATTTACTCATTTTTGTTGCATTGAATAGATATGATGGCATTGTCTATTAAAGACGTTTTAATAACATAAGTGCTTTGTCTTTATTATCGTGAAAAATATTGTTCACCAAATTTATGTAATTCTATAGAGGTCAGATCCGTACTGAAATGGTTTACGAACTAACAGATGGTTAAAAATTAAATGGAACAGTATAGTGAAATGTACATATCAAATCTCTCTTTGGAAAAGCTGATGAATTACGATTAGTTAAACTATGCACAAGAGTGTAGCACACTAAATTTATTGAGTTTAAAGAAACGATGATTTCTTTTTACATTTTTGTGTTAATTTATTTAAAAATGCATAAAATCTTGTATTAAAATACTACGCTTGTGACTTTGAAAGACTATAGTGCGTAATAATGTCTTTTATTATTGATCTAGTTGTACGAGTATAAATAACTATTACCTTTAACTGGCAAATTCCTGGCATTGAGCTCCTTGGTCAACTGTTGTACAGTCATAGCTTTGGGGTTGAGTTCCTTTTTCTCGTCATCTGTAGAGACTTTTACCGGCTCGGAACCCTAAATAAGAATAAACCAAGGTGCTATTAGAACTAAATTTCCTCTAAATGTAAAAACTAGATATCAAAATTTCGACCCAACTATTGCCGGATAAATTGAAAGAGTATTTGAGTCGAATGGTAGCCGAAAATTGGGTACAAGAGGGAATTTCTTTCTCGATCACAACAACACTCTCCTCTCCTTCGGTAAAAAGCTCACACAATTCTGATCCACACTCCATTCATACACATTAATTCTAATAAATATATAGTTAATGACAAAAACATGTATAAATAGAAATGAATAAAAACGGTAAAAAATAAAACTAATTCTATATGCCTTATCATCATTATCGGGAAGCTTTTCATCTGTCGTCTTCTCGTTCGCCTTGTCTGCTTCCTCTTGGGCTGGCTCGTTCTCCGCTTTTCCCTTTTCGCCTTGTTGCTCTTCTATTTCGACGACCATCGTCTCGTTCTCGGCTTCTGCGATTTTCCTCTCTGCTCCCGCTGCTGTTGCATCGCCTGGCTTCGTCTGACTATTGCTACTATCTCTATTGGGATTATCATTATCATTATTGAGGATCCGCTCCAACGCCAGCTGGTATTCCTTGTGCAGCTCGTCCCACTCGGACCGTGTCGGAACACAAGACCGAATATCTGGCAGAAAAACAACGACAGTCTCCACCCTCGCCGGCACCACTTCGCCCTTGTGAGTGGTCTCCGGCCGATGGTAATACAGCTCCATGAAACGGTACCTAATTGTGTGTGTAGGACGATCGCCGCCACGCCGGACCCCGGGTGAATGGTGGATGGACAAAGAAAGAGAAATTCGGTCTTGGTTAACTTTTGATGATCGGTTTCATACTGTGTGTGTTTTTTGGGTTTAGTTTAGTTAAGTTTTAAACGGTAATTTAGTCTCTCTTAGTGCCGAAATAGCAATCAATAGAAATTTCGCTTTAGTTGTAATTATAAAAACACCAATTTATCACACCCCTATAACAATAACAGACAAATGTAGCGTATTATTCATTTATTGTGGATTTTTAAGGTTTTACACAAGGGTAGGGAGTTAAAGATTCCTTTGGTGAAAATCATTTAAACCGAAATATACAAAATATTGGGGTTCTACAAGGAACGTATTTTATTGGTGAAATTGTTTTGAGTTAAAATGATTTCAATATAAACAATTTAGATAATATTACATAAAATTAAACAAATTACTGAAAAATAAGATCTTTATTATTAAAATTTAATTTGATTACTTAAAAAATATAAATTATTAATAAATGCCAGAAATTTACTTTTAATTAGATCTATGAGCTTCCGTGTGAAAAGAATTAGAAATAATGTAACGTTTTTTTAACTTGAGTTTAATTTAATGAATTCCCTAAATACAGATGACGTCCAATCAATTTTAAATAACATTTAACAAGTTTGATAGTTTAAAACACTAAATTAAACTAAATAATGAATTCTTAAAGAACGATCTTCAATCAAAATAAGATATATTTATAATTTGAGACAATTTGAAATATTTTACATGAATGTATTATATTTTTTTCAATAAATTTAAAATATATACAATTCTATTGAAAGATCTATACATTTTGGTAATGAATATTGCATCTATTGGTTGGATTGTCACTGTTTCAATTTGATAATAATACGATCGCACAAATGTGCAGCACAGGGTTACTGACATTGAAGAGGAAGTTGCTCTATTGCATTTCTCGCCCTCTAATTGGATCCTGTCAAATTTCAAACCGTCATTGTGCCGTTAGTACTTGTTATATTTTAAGTTTGTAAAGTGCATAAAATGGCCAGTAAAACAAAGATTCCATAGACATGCAATTTCATAAATTAATTGGGAAATTGGATTTTTAAAATGGGGGCGGTTAGTTCACGAACAATATATCGGCTGACTTTTCGGTGTGAACAATGTGTAAGAGCTTAATTCGCTAAAAAAGTATTGAAATTTTAAATAAATAGTATTAAATTCGGTATAACATAGAATCTATATAACGATAAACATGTATACGTATCTAGTACTCTATTCAACTCGGATAAGTATCTAATGCTTTTAAAGAATGACCGCGCAGTCAATGACATCACACATTCAACATTTAAAAATCTCGACAACTTATATTGTTTTGAGCGGCTATGCTTTGTACCAAAATTCACATTCTAAAATTTTTTAGTTTTAGATCTTAGTAAAATGGAAATTAAATGAGTTTTAGAAGGCCATGATTTGAAAATCAATTTGAGTTTATTTCCATTTTTTTAAATGTCTAAAATAAAGGTATTGTCTTAAATATTGGTTCTGGTTTACAAATATGGCTGGAGTAATCAGTGCTTTCACGAGAATATTAGTGAGACAGTGCGTAGTGGTCAACTTCCGTGATATATTGAAAAATTGAAACCGAAAGTTTTGTTCGCTAGATTGTGTGTGTATAGATCTTAATTTAGTTCCGGATGTCTTCTTATTCTTAACTTCATATTTGGAAAATAAATAGCAAAAGAATATGTGAATTGTATATAATTTTGCAAAATAAGGAAATATGTTAAATATAAAAAACTGTGTTAAAAAAATTATTTTAGAAAATCACCAAAGTAAACTTCAATCGGGAACGGGGATAAGGTAAGGTAATTAATAAGTTGTAGACACTAAAACAGTGATAAAATTAGAACCTTAGCACCGATTACCTGTGTTGCAGTCTTAAATTTAATTACTTTAAGACCGTCCTTGGAAAAGGATGATTACTACTAACAATTTCCACTCACCATTGGGTGCATTTGAACAGATCGATCCCAGTTAGAGATTTGCAGGTTCGAATGGCTGTCTTGATTAGAACTGTGGGATCCGATTCCGGATTCTCTCCATCCAGAGTCTTGCTCCAGGGTCCTCCAATGGCCATTGTTTCATTCTTGCCTCGAATCCCCACCAAAAAGCTGATCAACCTCGACGGATGAACCAGGTTTTTCTCCTCCTCTTGAACCAACTCCTCTGCCGTGGCAAAACACTTTTGATAAATTTCACTGGTGGGAGGAATCCCCATCAGCATCACTCGGGCCGAAAACAGATAATCCGCATCGTTAGCCTCTACAGAAGGTTCCTCTTTTCCCGTCTCCAACTCCTTGTGAAGGACGTGAAAAGCGCAAGACTGCTTCAGCATAAAAGGAGAATCGGGAGGAAAGGATTCTCCCCAGCGGATTTTGGAGTAGAAAAAGTCAGAAGGAACGTAGAGGTTGTTATAACGAGTCTTCAATTCCATGACGTCTCCACTCGTTAGAGCAAGAGACATCTTTGGAATCTGAACCATATAACGGGGAACGACTCTAGTTCGGCGCTTTTTGGCTGGCGAAGATCGGCGAATTGGACTTCTCTCCCTTCGCGAAGGAAGTTCCGGAGAATTGTCTCGCTTTTCGCGATGTCGCTCCTTTTCTCTTTCCTCTCGACGCCTTTTCCGCTCATTCTCCAACTGCAAATCCGACCTGGAATCCCGACGACGCTCCGGAGATTTGCGAGGCGACAATGATCGATTGTGGACCCGGTTTCGGTAGTTATTTTCCGAATTGTGATTGTACGACTTTACTCCTGTTGGTAATTTTAAATTAAGTTAATATTTGTCCTATTACTTTAATACGAGTATTAAAAGTGAAATATAGATGGTTAAGAATAACACTGGCATATCTGCAAAAATGACAATTTTAGGGGAGAGCAATGAAACGAGTAGTAGTTGTATAGAATACAAGAAATGGTCTGATAAATTTATGTGTCTGTAAACCCTATGGAGCCTTTTTTGCAAAGAAACTTTGTTTAGAACATTCTCCTGAATAGTCAGTCTTATAGTTATTTATACAACAAGGTCGATA
>JXOV01009252.1:0-13573 GCA_001014945.1 Clogmia albipunctata | reverse complement strand
CGAACTAATATAAAGATGTTAATAATAATAACATCATTAATCCAAACTCTTTCTTTTATTTGTTAAATATTTAATTTTTTCCTTTACTCTGTTATGGTATATTTAAAATATATATGCAATTTATAAATATTAATTGAAAATAAATAATTTGTTTTCAATATTAATTACAATTTAAATTAATTATGGTAATTAATCACAAATTCATAAACATGAACAACCCCAACTTTTGTTTGTTTTTGATAAGGGAGTCATTTTGTAGCAACCACTATTTCATCACAAATTAATTACATTCTGTTTGTGAATTTAAAATGTAATTAACTCATGCCAAAAGGAATTATCATTTAAAACATAATTATTATAGTTGTTACAATTATCATAATTGAAATTGGTGCAATCCATTAATTCATAATTTGGATACCTTCTCCGGTTTTATATTGGATTGCGATTAACTCATGTTTGACAACTAGAATTGAACGATTGACTTTAAACTTAGATTATAATGTGCTGAATTTGTATGAAAGAATACTCGTTTATCCTGGCAAAGAGATATAGAACACATTGAAAATTAATTTTAATAATTAATATCAAGTTTTGAAGGTGTTTTCGATNTGGATTGCGATTAACTCATGTTTGACAACTAGAATTGAACGATTGACTTTAAACTTAGATTATAATGTGCTGAATTTGTATGAAAGAATACTCGTTTATCCTGGCAAAGAGATATAGAACACATTGAAAATTAATTTTAATAATTAATATCAAGTTTTGAAGGTGTTTTCGATTTTCTCTTTTAAATTAGCAGCCTTGCGTCACCAAGATGAGCGTTCGGATCATTGCGCGGACCTCATCCACTACACTTATACGGGGCCCGGTCAATTCGCATGAAATTGACTCTTGGCGATTTACGCTTATTAAGTGTATTTTATTAGCAGGTGTCTGAGTCAATTTCGGTTGCGCAGCCTAAATGAATCAGTTTTTATGGAGGCGTGGAAGTAATGAGTCGAATAAATTGCGCTAGGCGCTAATAAACTGAAGTCTTTCAATTAAAGATAATTAGAAATGAGTTTTCTATAGGACCATAATCTATACAACATAGAAAATACATGGCGATCTTGCCAGCAGTCGGACTTCAAGTCAGAACATTCCAGGTTCGGTTATTTTCTGACTTAAATTAAAAGAGCTGAAATAGCAGTTTGGTAGCTCATATCGCAATTCGGTTCATAAAAACTGATTCATTCACTTAATATTAATCCTTACATTCTAGCTTATACAAATAAAGGGTGTTTTTTTAGGTTTAGAACTTTAAGTTGGTATTACCGTTCATCATGAATAGACTCACGCCTGAAAAACGCTTTCAAATAGTGCAATTTTATTTCGAAAATAATGGTCCTGTGCGAAATACGTATCGCGCACTAACTCCATTTTATCATCGACAAATTCTGGTTGAATGGCTACGTCAACAAACAAAACTGCCGCATTTGGAGTAAAGTTATTCCTCAAGTATATGTCGAAATATCGTTACATCCAGAAATCATTGGTCCGTACTTCTTTCAAATCGACGATGGCCAGAAATCAATGGTGATCGGTATAAAGCCATGATTATTAATTTTTTCACTCCTGAATTGAACAACCAAAATGTCCAGGAGTTGTGGCTCTAACAAGACGGCGCAACATGTCACACATCTCGTGCCACAATCGTTTTACGTTTGGTGACCGCTTAATTTCACGTTTTGGACCTATGAATTGGCCTCCAAGATCTGTAAAGTCATTGGTCTATGCGGATAAACCAAAAACGCTTAACCATTTGGAAGACAACATTCGACATGTTATTAGCGACATACGGCCACAAATGATGGAAAAAGTCATCGAAAATTTGACGTCCAGATTGGAGCCAGCCGTCAGAAATCATATTTAAAATGTAATGCCACAAGATTATCTTTCGAATAAATAAAATTCATGTTAATCGAAAAATCCATTGTTGTTTTATTGTAATTTAAAATTCTTTACTCTTAAAAACACCCATTACAACAAATTGATGAAATTGTATAATTTTTATACTATTTTGATTAAGTTTGATCATTTTATCATTAAGATAAATATTCTGTCAGGATTGAATGTTTTTACCAAACTCTAATAAATTAATTTCCTCAAGAAACCAACTCAATTAATATCATAATTGAATCAGATCAATATGTTAGTCATGATGAAAAAAAATGAAAAAAAGAAATAAGTTGGGCAACAAATTAATCACTGCTTGACGTGGGTCTAATCAAAATGTCAATAAATTATATTTTTGTGACACTTTTCTTCATTTTTTACAATTAATCAGATATTGACCGGAATTAATTAATTACATGAATAATTTTCTAAAAAAGATTGATTGAATTAGATGAATGATAAATTTTTTCCAAAAGTAATTTTCTAAGTAATTGCTTTTCATTATGTGTTAAATGTAAAATACGAGAAATTAAAAACTAAAAAGTGTTTATTTAAATAAATTTGGTAAATGTTTAGTTTGGTTGTAAAAGGTTAATAAACAATTGAAAAGAGTAATATTTCAAAATTTAATTAGATAACAAAAAGCTTATGTTTCGATACGAAAGTGCAAAAAATTGATTTTACGCATTTTTGTAGCTCAAAATTGATATTATGACTCTCAAATTTGCTCTGTCAAAGTCGTTTTTATAGCAAAAGTGCTTTAAAAAATTCTTTAAAGCACTAGTGCTTTTTCTTTATTATTAGAGTGTGACCTCCGTAAAAGAAATTCATCAAATTTATACGGACGTCAGTTTTGCTATGTATGGTTTATCTGTTTTTGCGGATGTATGTGTGTGTTTTTGACTGTTTTACCGGATGGTTAAAATTTAAATTAGTACAAATTAGTAATAAATCAACTGTTTACGGTTCTTTAAAATTCAAAACAATCCATTAACGGATACTATTTCCTATATGAAAGAAAGAGATACAAGATATTGCTTTCTACATTTTCGCAAAATTAGAAACGGAAATGAAAATAATGTGAGGGAGACAACAAATATAAATTTAATTTTTAGGACAACGATGGTTTTTTAAAAATTTTTGTGTTAATTTATTTAAAAATGAATAAAATTTTGTATAAAACACGGTCGATAAGCATTATTAAACACTCGGGCCTTCTATAAGGCACTCGGTACGTTCGTGGCTTAAACAACCCTTGTGTTTAATAATGCCTTATTATATCGACTTTTAAATGTTGTAAATAAAAATGCATTTGGACATTTTACATAAGGGTTTAAATATGGTTATTAAAATTTCAAAAGTAGTTTGTGTAATTCCATATCGAAATGCAGTCTAATATATTTTTAACTTTTAACTTTTTACTTTCAGGCACGGAGTGCGGTAATATTTCAAAATTTGCACACCAATTGTCACCAATTTAATGAAATCATATATTGTTGTCAAGACCAAATCTCTATAAATTTATTATTTCAATATTTTAATTTGAAAATTTCGTTGTAAGTTTTCCCATCTCACTCTAACGAATTTTATCGACTGCAATTTTGAATTTAAATATTTTGTTAGAGTATTTCTGCCTCTCTCCAATTAATTCAGATTTATTTGATTTGTGATTCTCCCTCAAATTTGATTAGACATCTCCACACTGTGTCTTACTTGTTCCACATTTTGAAGAAGAAAAAAAAACACTTCGAACGTTTTTATTTGTAATTATCGATTAACTGGATTTTTTTTCATAATTACACAAAATAGAGTTCAGTACACTTTTGAAATAGACTATTACATCACTCATTTACCCATTTTTACTCGCTGTGTTCGTCAAAATACATGGTAAATTCGTGCTGTAATGATCTCTATTTTAACACTTGTATCGAAATAAATTATACTAATCTTTTCTTTTAATTTTTATCATGGATTTAAAAAACGAAATAACGATTGACTGCTATTTTTCTAAAAAATAATTTCACTATTTTAAATAAGTATTTCTTAAATTTCGTCTTTCCAATTCTCAATTTAGTTAGCATTAAAATGATTTAATTATATCTGGATGAGAAACTTCCATCAAATTACAAGAACGGGGTGATAAGTAGTAAGATACAATCCATTGTGGAATAAGAATGAGATAATTTCTACTAAGAAATGCAAACGACTCACCAACTGCCCTGAATTTCAATTTGAAGCCCTTGCCCCTTGGTCTTGCCCCGGACTTTAAGGCCACTTTAAACTTTTCAAATTGGCTGAGGAAAGTGCCATCTGTATGCAAATTGTGGGTGGTGAAGGGCCGGAACTCGCCTTGGCCCAGATCCAGATAGACCACGGCGTCATCCGTGACATCAAAGTCCTCGAACTCGACCAGGATTTTCTTTCCCACCGACGCCTGGATGATGAAAGTGCAGTCGAGGTGGTTTAAGAGGAAATGGGGATAATTAGGGCTTTGGACGATGCCCTCGGCGGACATGATGGTCTGGAGGGGACACCCTGTTATATCTACCGCATTCCAGGTGGCCGAGAACCCACTCCCGGCTATGGAATAGTCGCTGTGGAAGTGCAATTGAATTTGATTGGATTTCGAGATGAAATCAAATCTGGTCATGTTTGATTCGAAATGGCCACGCCATCGGTCGTAGGGCTGGAAGGAGGGGTGGACTGTGTTCAAGTGGGCATTCCGAAACCTGCCTACCCTCCCCTGACCACCTGTCATGTACCTCTTCTTCCGCAACTTCAATTGACTCTCAATTAATTCGTCCGTGGTTTCGAGCAATTTAATCTGCTCTTTGAGACTGATTTCCGACCTGACCAGCACCTCCTCAACATTGGTGACCTCCCTCTTTCGCACCATTTTCCACCCATTGAACGCGTTATACAGTCCATCCTGCACCTCCTGATTCAACCTCTGTCCAAATTCATTTCCTCCCATCTCGTCTGTCAGCATCGCCATCGGCACTGGATTTGTCCCCGGATCCAGCTCCTCCACCTTTTGGAAGTTTTTTACACTAATATAGTCGTACATGCACTCGTCCTGGTATTCTAAATCGATTTTCTGGAACTGAACGAGCAGTCGTGTCCTCTCCGGGCCAATTATTTTGATCACGTAATCGATGTTCGGGGGATAAGGGTTGGGGTAGTTGGGGGAGGTTAAACGACCCTCAGAACCGACGATGGTTTGGTTCTGGACGACTGACTCGCGAATGGTCTCCTTGGGACGCTTGCACACGTACCCACCAGCTGTGGAGCAGGGCTTTGCTGCCCAGTAGAGACCAGAGGGAAGCATCGGGGTGGGAGAAACCTTCCACTGCAATCCTAAGCACATTTGATCTCCAGCTGAGTCGTAGTACTGGTCATCGTCTCCAGGTAGCCAGTCCTTGAATTTGAGATAAAAAGAGATGGAAATAACATAGTTTTAGTTTATAAAATGTTTGAGGTATTTATGTAGGATTGTGAATAAGGTCATAATATTTAATAGATGAAAAATTAAGTGATTAAATTGGCTTTAAATAACTATTCCTAATTTTATTTCTACATTTATATTAGGGGACAACGATGGTATTTGTATTCAAGGTCCACACAAATTTCTCGGGTAACACCTAAGCTTTATTGGCAACCAAACATAAACATGTATTGGCTTTATCGTCCTGAAAAGCTGTAACGAGACATAAAATCCCGACCCCTAATCAGACATGCGGTACTCATGCAAATCGACAGTTGTTGAAATTTTATTTTTGTTTTAAAGTAAGAAAAGCCGAAACATAGGGTAGTTTCGTAACTTGGAATGTTTAATTTTTTAAAATGTTCAACGAATACTGATTTTCGAACGTTTTATCAAATTAGTTCCTTAAAGATATGATGTCGTGGATAATGCTTGAGGAATTCGTTAAAATGTTAAATCTGGTGTTTATAGTAAATGCACAATCAAGCAAAATATTGAACACACAGTTTTTAAGCATGAAATATAATCTTAAAATTATGCTTTCACTGAAATGAAATGTCCACCCATGATTTGGCAGCCTTTTGTGGATAAAAATTTATTTTAGTAAAACTTTAGTGAAATTTAAAATTAAATACTCTCGACTCTCAACAATTCAAAGTTATTACGAGTTCCCTAAAATTCTCTTGATATTTCGAACTAAATCAGTACATTTTTATGCTCTCGGTAGTTTGAATGAAAAAGTGGTTAAAGCGTTGCACAGAATTCAACTCGAAAGTGACCTGGTTTGAGCTAGGACTCCAGCTAGACGGATTATGCAGATTCTGCAACCTAGAAAAGGAGACCTCGGAGCATATACTCATGGACTGTACAGGGCTAACATCCAAGAGATACAGCTACCTAAGGAAACCCTCTTTTAACCAAGAGCAAATAGCGACTATTGAAGTACCATGTCTATTACGCTTCCTAGAAG
The DNA here is from genome assembly GCA_001014945.1 of Clogmia albipunctata. Taxonomy (NCBI): domain Eukaryota; kingdom Metazoa; phylum Arthropoda; class Insecta; order Diptera; family Psychodidae; genus Clogmia; species Clogmia albipunctata. The sequence continues at coordinate 7,181 of JXOV01009252.1, read as the reverse complement.
CATTTGGACTTGAGAACAATGAATAAACCAACGGCAGGTCAGGACTAATCATCAATGGGTACAATAGACCTAAGGTCACAGTGCATTGCCATCCTAACTACAACAACAACGACCCGATTTGAGTCCTGATCAAACCGAAATTTTTTTCTTTTGATTTTCATTACTAGTTTTCACTAACAACATTCTGTGATTAATGTTTATTTAAAATAAATTTTAAAAAAGTACCTCGACCTCAACTGCCGAACAACAAGCATTGTCAATGCTGTACGTTCGAATAAACAGGTTTTTAAAGCTTGGATGGAGTGCATACAATCGGTGAAATAAACGAGATCCTTCTTTAATACTATTAATTTGCTGCTATTCAATTACTGGATACAGAAGGGAACTAAGAAAGGTATGACATTCATTGTAGTATGTGTTCTATTTCGGTGGCAAAAACCTGTCAATTATTACGCTCTATATAGAATCATTTCTTCAAGGCACTAAACACATCATAGCAAATAAATGATTTATAGACATGATATTCAATTGTCGATTGTGAAAGATTGGCAAATGAATAGATAAGGCATTTGTTAACTTTGATTGCTTAAACCAATAGGTTAGACCTAGACCGGTATCGATTAATGTGTCGTCGAAGAAGAATTAACTACCCCCCTCGCTAATTCGAACTTATTGGCGTGAAGGTTCCAACACTCGACAAATCAAAGTTGCAGATTTGTTTTTGCTGCATTTCAGGCCCTTTTCCTGTTGAAAAAGTTATTGAGGAGTATGAGCAGCAGCTTATCAACTTAATATTTCTTTAAAAATATTAGGTTTTTCCAAAATTATAGAAAACTCGAACCCAAATGAACACCCAGAAGACTCCTTAAATATAAGTATTTGAAATTCTACGAATATACACTGTGAATTAAGGTCAAAACCGCACTCGTTTTTTCGTAATTCCTCTGGAACCAAAAGACACTGGAACTTCAAATTTACATACAATATATCTCTCAACAGATTACAACTTCATATCATAGCAGATTTGCAAACTTGAATATATTTTGCAAAATTGCGAAAAATCGAAAAACCGCACATGCAGAATGGGTCAGCTTTATAACCGCACCCCCTTTTCTTCGTTATGGGGCATTATTTTAACAATTTGTTGATGAGGGTAGTTAGACAATCCAAAATATATCTAGAATTTTGAAAGTTTGGGTTGCGAAATCATTCTTTGTGCATCTTTGAATACTAATATTGACATAATAGGATAGCTAATAAAGTCACAATCGCGGATAATATTTTCTGACATAGCGGGTTTGTGGGCTATTACGCGCCGTAATTAACAAACGTCTCGATGTATTTTTACCAAACCATATTAAAATAAAGATTATTAAATTCTCTACAAACCGCTCATATATAGTTTTGGAATTAGACCACTAGTTTCGAGTTATTTTGTCACTAAAGTTACTGATTAATTTGCTAAGTCTTGGCTCATAATTGTTCCATTTATGAATTTTGCTAAAAATTGTGAGTAAGTTTATAGCTGATATGATATAAAGTTGTAATCTGTTAAGAGACATATTGTGTGTAAATTTGAAGTTCCAGCCTCTTTTGGTTTCAGGGGAATCTCAGAAAAACAAGTGCGGTTTTGACCATGATTCACAGTGTATATTATATTCAAAAATAAAGTTTGATGAAAATATTTAGTAACTTAACTAAATTATTCAAATTAATCTTATAATAATAATAACAATCGTACATTAAAGCTTTAACAGAGGGTATTATTATAAAAAAAATACACACACAAATTTTAAAATTTCTTTTAAGAGAAATTTGAAACTGCTTTGAAATGCATTTAATGTGTTAGTACCCGAGGAACTTTTAAAAATTAGTAGAATTTTTCTGGAAAAACAATTTCTTATGTTGAAGATTTTAATTTCCTAAAATATTTATTGATGAAAAGGGAATTAATGGGATTTTTAATAGAGACTGCTAAATCCGTTTAAAATAATAAATGATTTCAGTATGCAAATCAATTTTTTCCATTAATCTTTCACTTAAAGGGAATTGATTAATAACTGAAATTCAAATTAGGTTAAAATATTGAACCCGTGACAGAGAGGAATAAACTGTGTCCCTAATTGAATTCGGCAGTTGTAATTTATCAATAAATAAGAATAAACATTGGGAAGGGGTTTTCATTCATTCCGAACACAATGGGTTGAAAGGGATAGTGGAGTGGGTGGATTGGGATCCTTGGGGGATTGGATTTGTACCGAAAGCACTTACTTGAAAGGTCATCTCCGTGCCGTCGGACCATTCGAACTGGCCGCTCCTCTCCAGGCCCCCGCCGAGCCAGTAGACGCCCCTCGGAGAGTAATCGAGGTCATTCCGAATATTGGCCGTAATAAACCTAAATGCACACAAATAAATCATTGATCAGATACAAAAGACATCCATCAAACACCGGGTTGGTGCACAACGGTGTGAAAGGAAAATAAAAAAATTAAATTAAAAAAATAAAAAAAATAAATAAAACATTGTTGAGCATAGATTTTAATAATCTGGTAAAGATTTAACTTAAAAAATAACCTTTTAATTTAAAACTTTAATTTCAATCCTATAATTTACTTTATACATTCGAATTATTTCTAAAAAAGTTTAAAGTAATTTTTAAACTTGGGTTAAGTCCATGGTATAAAAGGACAAAGGTAGAACTTTCCCGAAGTACGGTCGGATGGAAGGCCTAAATTCGAAATTATGAAATTAATATTTTACACATTTTTAGCTATTAATTTTTTTTATTTTCCCTTGGTATTAATTATTAAATAACTAAAATTATAAAAAAAAACATTATCCGTCTCAAACTTCGGGCTATTTTACATTTACGCTTCCATCTAACCGTGCTTTTGGGATAGTTATACCAGTAAAGGTTTATTTTACCATGGGTCTTCTCATGTTTAGTTTTTAATGATTATTTATATGAATGTTTCATATATCAATAAATTAATTACAGGATATGAAACTCCTTTGTATTCCACCTTAGTAATCCTGTACAGAGTTTACAAAAGTGCAGTTTAAGTTTACAAAAATATAAATGCAAATTTATTCAAAAGGAATACTAGGTCATTTTAATGAAGCTTTGGGCACTTTATTTTTATTACTTCAAATTTCTGTAAAAATAATTAAAGTGTTATAAGATAATAATTGCAAAATAATCATAAAAATTTGATAAATGGACAGTTCTATCATTTATTCGCAGATCATGAAAACTCCTTCCAACACAAAACAAGTTGAATAATCGGGATATGGGTACCTTGATAAACATTTTTTAATTTAATACTATTAGAAGAATTTATTACAACAAAGAAATTGGTGGTTTTTACAGAAATAAAAGAATATTTAAACTGTTTTGAATATCGCGGTGGTCGTCCGAACCGTTCGCTGGTCACCCGTAAACTTCCCCGAGTTTAGTCCAGATTGATCCTTTATTGTATTGCAATTGTGGTGATTTCCAAACGTTGATCAATAAAATTAGGGTGGCGTTGCATCTGCTTTTGCCAATTGATGAGGGTCGGAGATGACCTGATGCTGCAGGTCGTAAATCTTATGCATTCTCTGACATTTATAGTTTTAATTGTTGAATTCCAATTTTGATACTCCAGCTACTTAACATTATAATAACAATATGTACAAATTAGTACGTTCAGCTCCTCAAATATTATAGTGTTTTATAATTTGTTATATATCAATCCACCTAAGAGTCAAAAGATAATAGAAAACAATTCCAGTAATTTTTGGTTCATCAAATTAAAAAAATAATTCAATTCCCAACAAACTGCTACAGGGTAGTACATTGAACATTCCCGCTCTCACTCTACAATTTATTTATCAATGATATTCGTAGGGGACACTGAATTGGCTTTATATGCTGACGATACCGTCATATTTACAAGATCCCGGTTCGAAAACAATTGAGAAAAGATCATAGAAGAAGTTCAGACATTTGCTAAATTACTTCACAAAATGGAAGATAACAACAATAACATAGGCAATATGTTTTACTCGAAGAAAAACTATACAATTCCCCAAGGCATATATAATTATAAATAAAAATAAAATAATAATAATTATTTAGGTGTAGAGTTTAATACAAAATTTAAAAATAACTTATATATTGCAAAATCACTAACGAAAATTGACTATATTACTACTAAGTTAATTTATCCTTTCATCTGTTGAAAATCTGCCTTAGATGTAAAAGCAAAATTGTTAATTTATAAAGAGACCTCTTTTGCTAAACGTCTTCATTTAAAACCTTAAAAAAATGTGTCAACAACAATGGTAAAAAATATTAAGCACAAAAAAACTGGCTTATCAAAATGATTTACAATGTGCCCTGATATTCCAGAACAAAACTTATAAAGCAATAATGTATTATGAAATAGACCCTAAGCATTTTGTTTCTATAAAAATATTTTTTCACTATATCCGGGGTTCAATTCAGAGGTCAATTACAAATGTTATGTACAATTTACATAAAGAACACGAACACGAATCTGAGAAGAGAAAAATTACCTTATCTTAATTTTAAGAAACTTGACTTACGAATGAGTTAGTTACAACATTAAAATATAAAAAATTCAGTTTCATTTAACAAAAACACATAAACTTTAAATTAAAACAGGTTGACTTTTGTAAAAGAAATAAATTTGTCTGTGCGTCGTTTACAAACCTTTGTTCGTCGACAGACGTGACGGAGGATAGCTGAGCCCCGATGCTGCGACAGACCTGCTGCGCCGTCCACCAGTCGATCTCTGGGTAGGAGTTGAAGAGGTAGCAGGACCTGTTGTGCAGGCGCAGTCTCTCGTCTCCGCACTCGCTGGTGACTAATGGGGAGAAAGGTGAAAGGGATCGCATTTAGCCAAGGGATTAATTACTCAAATGGACACCAATTATGAGCTTCATTTTTTCCTCCATAAAACACGACTCAAATAGAATGAATTATAGACCAATGCTAAGCGGTTCGTAGGAACAATGGATTATAGAAAGCCGTTAATTGAAGCAAAGCGGAAAATGGAAAATTTAATAGGAGACCATGTTCATGGGCGACAGAATTGGCGAAGGTCAGACGCAGTTTTTCGTGCAATTAAAGTGCTCTTTTGTTAATTGGGTCAGTCAAATGTGCAGATGAGGAATTTGGAAGAATTTGGCAATTCGGTCTTTTTTATTTTTGGTTTAATATTATCAATTACTTAATGAATTTTTACACATATACTCGTAAGACATTAGAGTAAGATATGTTCCCGAGCCAATTTCATGCAAATTACCAGGGTCACATATGAATATAATATATGGGGCCCGGGTAATGACTCGGGCACCCGTCTAGGCGGTTTGGCCTAATGTCTTTTTTCCAATTCATTACCTAAAAGTTCACTGCTGAATTTTCACGTAATGATTATTTCACTTTTATTGTGAAAAACAGAAAGTAATAATCTGCGTTTCATTCTTCAGATTTAGACGACATTTGTTACTTAAAAGTACCATTTTTGTTTATTAAGGGCTTGCCTTGTGACCGAAGTTATGTCAAATACTTTTCTATTTGCATTTCCGTATGAAAATTCATTAATTTTATTGAATTTTTCTGTATATTTAATCTAATTTGTATGATGTTTTGGATACAAAGATTTTTCACTGAACAATTATCATTCTGGCTTACTACATTCAATTCTGAAAATCTGACTGATAAAAATTATAGTAAACAAGGTACTTTGGAACTTTTATTTCAAGAACAGTTTCGAAGAAAACCTGTCATGAATTAATAATTGATGTATCACATTAAATTTTAATTTACAAAATATTCAGTGGTTGAATTGCAGAAATAGCACTCCTTCATCAAAAGAAATGTTACTCTTTTTTAAACCCTCATTTTCTAACATAAGTAACCGTATAAATTTTGAAAATGATTGGAAAAGAATGTATCGTAATGGAGTGTAAATTACATTATTTTATTTCTAATATGGCGAGTTACTCGCCTTTGACTCGATTGTCACCCTAGTTTTTTAATGATTGTAGTATATGTATATAGAAGAACAATTGAAGAGTTCATGTAGAAGCTTTTGCTTATCCGTTAAAATTGCATTTAAAAATACCTATACATTTTAGAACTTATGAATAGGTATTTTTAAATTTAATCCGGTTTTTGTTAAATTTTCGGCACAATTAAATTTTTTAGAAACCAATGTAATTTTGACCTGCTGAATTATAAATTTTGTTGTAATTTATTATTTAATGCATATTTGTTAATTGAATCGTTTATTTGGAAACTGCATATATCCAGTGATATCAAATGCCGGTAAAAAGTTAATACTTTCCAAATTCTACGCCTTTTTTCATTGCAATTGGGATTTTGTTCCATTGTAAATTGAATTTTGTTCCATTGCAATTTAAAGAGGCGCTCGTTATCTTTAAAATCCCATTGGTAATGAAAAACTTTAATTAAGACCGCCAAAGAACTCAATAGGAAGAATACTAAATATCGGTTTTTAATCTTCGGTTCTATAAGAAATAGTTTTTTGCATGATGACAGGGCACTTAAGCTGTGTCTCAAATAAGAGATTTAATTATAAATCTCTTTATTTATATTCATATAATTTTAGAACTGCATCGTTATGCCAGTATCCTTTTACTTCTACTAAAATCAACTTTCAATTTACACACTAAATAAACGATTAATATAAAATTAACCATACTCTCAGATTTTTAATACTATAACTGAAATAAGAATGCTTTTGCAATTCCGTATGTAAAGTGGCACATTTGTCAATCAATCACAAAAAGAGTGAAAAAGTGCTTTTTAACTTAATTGAAATTACCCAAATCAACACTATATTACCAAATAAGTCTTAAATTTTTTAAAAATATTTTTGAGATTTAGCAATACTGTCTATTGTTAAATTCCCAAGTGCTATTTACCATCATACAATTTTAAGGGTTTGAGTTATGGTATGTTTTTATTTGATAAATTTTTCATTTTATCAATTTATTTCAAATAGGATGAGTAGTAACTTTCATAAAATTAAAATTAATAATATTTGGTATAACATTTCTAATTTGGGACAATAGTTATTTTCGTTTCTGGACGGTTTAAGTTTCAGTTTTCAAGAAAGAAGGCTGTTTCTGCTAGGAGACGAAGTCGA
>JXOV01009250.1:13963-25341 GCA_001014945.1 Clogmia albipunctata | reverse complement strand
ATCAATTTTATCCTCATTAAAGCCATTTAGTTTTGTCCACCCGAAGAAGAGCCAATAAATAATTTCGGTCCCTGCAATATTATCTTCATTAAAATTGAAAGCCAATCAATGGGCGATACATATTTTAGGACTCCAAATCCTGGACTCCAATTGAAATCACTTAATAGGGTCCCTTCAATTAATGGCCAGCCATTATAGAACCCCCTCCCAGCTCTCTTCCCTTTCCGCTTTTTTATCCAACTTTTAGGCTGTTTGCTTTTCACATTCGTAATTACTCAATAAGTTTTTCCGTCCGCAATATAATAAGAGATTAACTGCTTGATTGGACGCGGTTTTTATTTATTGCTTAGACGCCCGATCATCACGGATAATGGTAATGGCTTTCCAGGTTTAAACGGAAACGATGACAAAAATTAATCATTCACGCAACAATGCAGTGAAACAAAATATGGGGATTAAAACAAATGCATCAACAGATTAAATACACCTTTTATCACAGCCAGACATGAAATGACGATTTGAGTGGCGCGGATCAAAAAATGGTATAAAATTTAGTCATCTTGGTGTTTTAACACAAAAAAATATCACAGAAAATTTATTAATAAAAGTTAAAAAATTAATTTTTATAATAAGCACAATATATTTACAAAATAAAATTAAATAGGGAATAATCTATCAAAAAATTTCTCAAATTTGTCAAAAAAACTGTAATATGACGTGAGAGACTTTGATGTTAAAATTCTAAAATAGTATATTTCGAAACAAGCGGTGAAATAAAGGTTATTACAACACGAATTTACTATGTATTAAAAAATAGGTAAATGAGAACAGTAATAACCTATTTCACATTTGTATTAAACACTATTTTGTGTGATTCTGAAAAAATACCAATTAATCGATAATTAAAAATAAAAACCGTTCGCAGCGGCTTTTTCAAATTGTAAGACTGAATGTGTACAAGTAAGATACAGTGTGTTTTTTAGAGCGAGATGGGAATACCCACAACGAAATGGTTTTGACAACAATATGTAATTTCATTAAATTGGGGACTAACTGCGTGAAAATTTGGAAATATTACCGCACGCGTGCTGTAAAGTAAACTGTTACAGACCCATGTATTAATGCGTTTGATTGACGATTCATAGGAAAATGTATTTGTATGAGTTAAATTGTCATTTTAATTACTTTTGACGAAACTATTTGTTTGTCTATGGAATGAGAAAAATAAAAGGAAATAGCTTACAGCTGTATTTATAGCCTAATTTCTATTCATTTTTGTTCAATGCAAATCATAAGAATTAAATAGAAAGCCCAAAGGGTATGTATACTTTTAACATTTTGTTATTTAACCTTGAGTCAGGATTAATTTTGAACCGAAGGCTATAAATTTAAAGTCCTTCTTTCAAATTCGTCTTTATGCCATTAAAGGGCACCAAAATTTGAAAAATAAATAAAAATGTCTAAAATTAAGGAGCGTAATTATTTAATGAAACTAAAAATTGAATTTTCAATGAAAAATATAATGTTTCTTATTAATAAAAAAAACAATCAATTAACAATATATAATTGTTTTTAATTCAAATTAATATTAAATTGCCTTTTTGAACACTTTTTTTTATAGTTATTTAAACAACGCAACGTGTAGGAAAAATGAACTCGAAAAGATACGACTAGTTTTTAGATTTTATAAAATTCGCATATTTATTAGCTATTTTTCCGCGAAATAGAAGAAAGCCCTGTACTAAATTAAGGTCTATACACATACAATTAAGAAAAGTACTTGTCAATTTTTCAAAATATCACGACAACCTTGCACCATGCACTGTATCACTGATAGCACTCATCATTTAAACCACATTTAAAAGCCATAATCAACATTTAAGAAGAACTGTACTTTTTGTATTCTAATGTGAAAAATTTTTAATTGATTAATAAATCATGGTCTACTTTGTTATAGAGACATGAAAAACGTCAAAATATATTTTCATTCTAAGCTAGTAAGATAAAAAATTATAATTTTTAGTAGTTGAATTTTGATACAAAGTACTAAATTCGTGTATTTACACGATTTACAACACTATAGGATTATAAAACAATTTCTAAATGAAGCATTGGCTACTAAAATGTAAACGACGAGCCGTAGACAGCTCTCCGCATGATTTGTTTTTTAATTGTAATATGTATTGTAATTATGAGTTCTGTCAAATAAAAATAAATAAAAAAAACATTTTTCAACAGAATTGTAGAAAAACATTAAAAACTAAAAATGTGTAAAATATCTATTTCAAAATTTCGAACCTGACCGTGCTTTAGGAATGTTCTATCTTTTCTTATTATACCACGATAACAAAATATGATTAATAAATAATATAAAATTTGCAAATACAATCAAACATTTGATGGTACCTTTGCAAAGGTCCATGACATTTTAAGGTGAACAACCGCCTTTCTTCTTCTAAATTTATAAACAAAGATGTGTTGAAATTGAAAAATTATTAATATAAAATTTAATCGATGTTAACAAAGCAGAATTTGGATATCCTTCGCTCTCAATTAGGACGTGACATAAATGGCAAATTCGGAAACGAGGAAGTTAATTGAATATCAATCAAAATGCCCCCTTATCCATTTGGAGACTTTGATGCACTAATTACGGGCAGAGGAGCAATCGCCTTTAGCCATTCGGCCTAATTGATAAACTATGTACGGTCCTGAATACAAATAAATTTGGATAAACAACAGCCAAGGACGCCATCGACTCCAAAGCCAAACAATCTGTCCAAAATTGACGTTATCAATAAATTATTGACATCTCCCTGGTATAATTCGGTCCACACTCTCTCTTTCCAGCCTTTCCAGACCCTCAGAGTCGATTGGCTGTCCAGGTTGTAAATTATGCGACATCAGAAGCCTTCCCGATAAACGTTTATTACTTAATGTGAGGTTCCCGCTACTCTATACTTATGTACTTTCGGGACAATTAATGGGGAAAAGATCGGATAGGATTCAGCAGCATCATCATTATCTCTTAAGGCCGGCTATGGTACATTTTTAAATTGATAAATATCGTTATTATCATTATCATTAATGTCATAACATTGTCTCTTTATAAACAGAAGGGCAATAAAACTCAAACTTAACCACAATTAGTATAGTCCATCCTCATCGAGGCTCACTTCTTTCGATACATAACAAAGGGTTTGTTGATAATTATACAAATAAAAACTTAATAATAAAATTGTGTTTTTATTTGAAACAATGTTTCCATAAAATTCGTATTTATTGGAATCACATACAAAATGAATAACGATTTTGGCAATTTGAACTCAATAATATTGTTCTTATTACACTTCATCTTTTTACGTTGCAATCTGAAGAAACGACATTGAAATTTTAAAAAAATGACATTGCAATTGGAATTTTGCTCATTTAAATTGCATGCTATCATTACACTGCAATGTCGTTTCTTCAGATTGCAACGAAAAAATGTATAGTGTGGTAATAGTATATTCCGATACAAGTGGTGAAATAAAGGTTATTACAGCGTGAATCTATTTTGTATTTTGATGAGCGCAGCGAGTTAATACAATAGGTTAATTAGTGCAGTAATAACCGATTTCACATGTGTTTCGAACGCTATTTTGTGTAATTCTAAAAAAATCAGTTAATCGGTAATTAAAATAAAACCGTTCACAGCTGTTTTTTTAAATTGTGCAACAACAACTCACAACGACATTTTCATATTTAAATAATAAACTTGTTATGTTAATAATATGTATAAAATGTACAAACTTGGATGAAATGTATAGATTAGAAGGGATAAACCAATTCTACTATTAGTTTGCTGCTATTCAATGAATGGATACAGATGACAGTTTTGAAAGGAGTGGTCTTCTTTGTAGTATGTGTGTTCTGTATCGATAGTCAAAACTTGTTTGTAAATAGGTTTTATATCAAATCATTTGTTCATGGTGCTAATCATATCATAACACATAATGATTTATAGGCTTGATATTCAATTGTGAAAAATTGGGCATTTGAAAACTTTGATTACGTCAAACCAATTTTGGTTAGACCCAGATCGGTTACGGTTGTTCTGTCGTTGAAGAAGAAGTTTGTTCTACATATACAATGAATTTCAGCTTGCACCACCGAGTTTTAAAATTAAAACTTCACGATTTTGTGTTGTAAAGCAAACTACAAATCTCATTTCAGAATTCTCAACCCTCCCTTGAAGAAGTCCCCCGTCTAACCGCAAGCTAATTGAAACCGAATACAATTTTTCATTCTCATCATCAGTTTGCTTTTTCGAGTCTTGTTTTAATGAGTTCGATTATTCAAAATAAGTCTGTCAAAGCGGAGATGTAATAATGATTGTATTGTACCCACAAGCAATTTTTTGCGTTTCGGTTTTGTCTTTGTGGGGAATCTCCAGCATTCAAAAACATAAAAGCAATGCCATTTTTCAGCATTTTTCACATTGAAAATTCCCGTCATGTATAAATAAATATATACCTGGCCGTTCTTCTCTTATTCCCTGGCCTGGACCCACTTCTAAGGGTGCCTCTTTCAGCAACATTGCAAAATTAATGTAATGTTTATTTAATGCACAATGTTTACTTTGCATTCGTTTTCAAAGGCTCATTTTACCTTCTTACAAGCAATATTAAGTAAATATAAGTAATATTCTTTCATGTCGACCATTTAATCATTTTTGCACGTCAGGGACCGAAAAATGAGAACAAATATAAAGTAATGAAACTCATTTTAATACGAACTAATTTATATGAATTACACAGGTTGGTTTCTCTTTAGATTAAAATTAATTGTCGAATTATGGAAATTATGTTAATTTTGAGGTCATTTTTAAAATTACAGTTATATTAAAAGTAACCAATTTATTTTTAAAATAAATCAGACCTATTATGAATATGTAAATTTATTGGGATTAAACTCTAACGTTTCCAAATAAATGTCCAAACTCCCAATTATATTCTTAAGAAAAAAACAAAAACTCAAATTTTTATTATAGAGACAAAAGAGAATGTCATTTAGGTTTTATTTTATGTGATGAAACTAAGTAGACTAGAATTTCAAATCACATGTTGATAATAAAAATTATAGCATTAAACATGATCAAACCTTGACAAATTCATGTTACATCAAACTTGTTCGTCGAAAATTACTTAATGATGATAATTTTATCAGTAGTTATAGTAAATGGATATAGAATAATATATCAAAAAGGAATGACAAAATATTCCAAGGAGTTCCTCAAAAATTGTTTACGATCTTGTATAATGTAGATTGTAGACTGTATTTTTGTTTGAAAGAACTTAAATGTATTGCATGTATTATATACAAAAGAGTTTAAAGATTTTTTTTAAATAATACTATAATACTTATTATAGAAAAAAACCTTTAATCATATTTAAAAAAAAAAACAAATAAATAGACTATCTCGGTTATACACTAGTTGTCGTTCTTATAAGTAACATTAAAGCAACGCTATGAAATTGAAACGGGAAATTTTTGAATGGAAGTAATAAAAATTCAGAGGAATTCTAATAGTTATTTATACAACAAGGTCGATAAGATAAGTCATTATTAAACACAAGGGTTGTTTTAAGCTACGAGCGTAGCGAGTGCCTTAAAGAAGGCCCGAGTGTTTAATAATCCTTACAAACCGTGTTTTATACAAAATTTTATGCATTTTTAAAATAAACTTACACAAAAATAAAAATAAATAATTGTTTTATTAAAAGTGGTTTTTCAAATAAAATTTTTTAAAAATCGTTAATGCTGGCTAATTACAGGTAAGCCACACCCTTCTAAACTGACGACCATATAAATTTAATGGATTTTTTTTTTCGGGGGTCACACTTTTATAATAAAGAAAAAGCACGTGTGCTATAATAACGACTTTGACAGAGCAAAATTGAGTATCATAATATCAATATTAAGCAACAAAATGCATAAATATATTTTAGACATTTACACATTACACAAATCAAGAGTTTTAAATTTAATTTTATGAAAACTCAAATCTAAAGAAAGTTCACTAAACAATAATTATAACTGCCATTATTTTATTGAGGACACATCTTCAGCATCCTGTTTCAATCGTATTTTAAGGACAAAATTTCAGTTTTAAAATAAAAAAAACTTGTTAAGACGACATTTTTTTATAAAAAAAAGTGTACAAATTCTCAACTCTATGAATGAAGCAAGATGATGTAAAGTTACGATTAAAAGTAAAATTTTGTTAATACACTTAAATAATGTTTTAGAAAATATCACCAAAGGAATAGCGCACACGTGGGTACTTATGAAAAGGTAACAAAAGTTGCTAATTTACTGTGACTCTATTGTCAATTATTGTATTGAGTAACTTGAGTCAAGTGTGTGCGTTCGTTGGCAAAAACAAAGGCCCGTTGGCATTGAATAGGTTCGATTTCATTAAAAGCATCCATCCCCTGGTGCCAACGAATGAACGAACGTTCTTGTGGCTTGTGGACCCTCATTCACTTCAAATTGGGAGCAGATGTTTTTAGAGGATCGTGCGCCAAACACTCTTTGAATATTACATTCAACAAGTTGGCCACGACTCTGAAGATGAACTTCTCTACTCTGAAACACAAGCACGCACACACACATTACCCGCATTTCCATTTACTCAGCAGAGAAGAATAATAAAAATTTAAGGCGGTTCTCTGATGTGTCGTCCTAGGACAACAATCTCTTTGGCCACGCTTCTACCACGCGCCCTGCAACGCAATTCCCGGTCTCATCTCTCCTCTCTTTTTGCCTTCAATTGCGCCTAGATTTTACAATCGGAATTCGAATCGGGTACTTTGGTGTTGGTGCCGAGGATCCTGATTACTGAATAGTGGTGTGCGATTATCAAACACACAAATGGAACCGGTCCCAAAATGCCGTCCTCCGCTCCTGGCTCAACAGAGCACGTCAAATGGAATAACGAACGGAATTCATGGACCCGGAATAAAAGGAATTCCTATCCAAAAAATTATTGTTGTGCACTGCAGCACATAAAGCCCAGCCGAATCCTGCCATTCCATTTCAATGCGACACTGTGAATAGAGGCAGCCCCTCTCCCCGATTTTAATGCCTTATAAAACTTGACTATAGCTGCGTGAGCGGTTGTGTTGTCGCCCTTCATTGCGCTCTAGGGTCCTTATTCATCGTATTTATAAAAATTAGAAACGTTTAATCGTTATTACTATTTACGAAAATAATTTTTAAATTGTATGAAATCAAAATACTACTCGTATATAGTATCAAAGGACAGATTTAAAAATATACCATTTATTTTCAGATATGCAAGTCAATTCAATGAAATAATTTCTACATATTTGTACTTTAAAAATATTTCTACGTAAACTTATTATTTATTCCAAAACAACTAGGATTTAGATTTTAAATTATATCATTTATTTCTATAACATCAAATTCCAATCGAATGTTTTTAAGACTTATAATATAAAACGAGTGAGTCCTTATTAAAATTCTTTTACGCATTTTTTGCCGCATAACATTGATATTATGACATTAAAATTTGTTTTTATAGCACAAGTGCTTTTTCTTTATTCAAGTGTGACCTCCGTGTAAGGAAACAAATTTATATGGACGTCAGTTTCGTAGTGTATGGTTTAACTATATTTGTGGATGATCTCACAAAAAACGGATTATTTAATTCAAAATAACGTTTTAAAAGAGATGCACATATTGGGTTTCTCCTTCAAGCAGAACACCATGGATTGTTTCAATTTAAATTTAACATTTTCATTTTCAAAGATCCACGTTATATTTGTTATGTGCAAGTAAGAGAAACAAGATATAGTTTTCTCCATCTTCGCATGGAATTAGAATGGGAAAGAAAAACAATGAGAGAGAGACAATAAATTTTAAATTTGATTTTAAGTAAACGAATGTTCATTTTTAATTTTTGTGTTAAATTATTTTAAAAAGCATAAAACTCTTTCTAAAACACGGTCGATAAGCATTAAAAAACACTCAGGCCTGATTTAAAGCACTCGTGGCTTGAAACAACCCTTGTGTTTAATAATGCCTTATCTTATCGACCTTGTTGTATAAATAACTATTAAATTTATTGTTCAAATTTTATTTTCAACTGACTTATTAAATTTATCGTAAATCTATCTATATCTAATCTTAAAATAATAGTACTCTATACTACAAATGAGTAAAATATGTTTAGAGCTGTTTAGAGACGAATGTGAAAAATTGAGGGTAGGTTAGGTACAAATTTATGATAAATCAAAGATAATTATTATCTAATACATGAACTGTCTACTGGAAGTTTATATTTTATTTGTAGCATTTCAACAAACCCATTTATAAAAAAGAATATGTAAGATTCTTAACATTTAAATGAAGTCTTATGTTAAAGTGTAACGAGAAGTGTGCTTCCATTGTTTTAAGTCGAACTTCCATTATAAATATAATTAAATCTGTTTTTAGACTACTAAAAAATAGTTCTTGATTTAGTCAAATCTTGTAACTAACTTTTAAAATTATTAGATTCTTTCGATTTTGAAAAAAAATATAACTATTATGTCATATATGTTAAATATATTCGTCCGTAATCAAAAACTATGAATTTTATAACTTTTGACTAAATTACTTATGTATAAAATAATAAACAAAAAATTAAAACGTTTTCCAAGACTGGCGCAGCGAGGACATGGTCCTTAATCGCATAAAATTTTGACGCACCCTAATCGTATCGTACATTGGATATTCACCAGACATGGAATTAATTTTTTCACTGTTTTGGCACAACAATAAGAGGAACTGACTGCCTCGTTGGATTCATTTGCACAACAATGGCAAACGCCATTCAGGATTTTTAAATTCGACCATCCTGAAAGAGGAGATTTAAAATTTGTTTTTCTGCCACCAGGACGTTATTAACAAAATTATACGCACATATTAATTTTAATCAAACCGGGTTTTCCGAAATGTCCTTGGGCCATAACTATTTTTTTGTTAATGTTCAATTGTAATTCAGGTTCCTAAATTTAATGACTTGACTAAGGGTGCACCACTTATTTCGACTCATTCAGATGAATTATGGTGCTCAGTTCAGATTTCAAATTGAATCCAGGCACTTTGATCCTTTTCGCCCATTCCCGATCCATCACCAGTTGTGACAGTTCTCATCCAGAGTCCCCCAGTAAAAAACGATTTAGAGCCTGACTCGTAATTACTGATTTATGAAACAAATCCGATTCAGGCACTAATGCCTGAAATATGTGTCACATATGGTCCTGAGTCGAGACCATTTCACTTTCACTGTATAGAATCTCTCCCTGCTTAGGTGCCATTGATCGACTAGTAATGGTGTGAATTTTAGGAGATTTCACTTTTCCAGCCAAATGCGCACACACCGACCAAATGAAAACACATGTGGCTCCAGCAGTGATCGATCGATATTCTTGGAGACATTAAGATCAAATCAGAAACTGGCGACTCAATTATGTCTATCAAGACAAAATTAATAAATAAAAACATCTCAGACTTTAACTCAATTTTAAGCCTAAATAGATACTAAGCTGTATAATTTAAGTCAATGTAAATAAAGATAATTCTTCTGATAAGGTAAATTACATTTCATTCTAACTCTTAGTTGATAAAAAAATAAATAAAACTAGTATATTTATTTATTGAGATAATTTATTTTTTTTTTTAATTCAAACATCATCTCAAACATTTAAAAGTCAAAATTTAATGTTTAAAATCTTCTTAATTATATGAAATTATTACTAAATTAAAGAATTACTAATTTGCAAAATTGAAGTAATATCAAACTTAATTAGCACAAGTTTTCTTGTTGGCCTTTTGGCTTAATGCAATAGAAGTCGTTTAATTGAACCACGGATAATTAAAACAATCGGCTTATAGAGACAAAATGCTTAGGACTGATATCGTATACCAAAAGTACAATAGAACTCAACCACTTTAGTGAAACAGACGAATATTTGAAGCAAATCATTATGATCGCATAATGCTTCTAATAAGCTACTTCTACTGAAAATAAAAAATTAAATTTTAAATACTTTGAATAGTTTTTTAATTTAATAATAATTAATTGCATACGAAGTTTTATTGCAATTTTCAATAATAACATTTTTTAAACATTTTCAAAGAAATTTCTACACTTTCTAAAAATATTAACAACGGAATTTGGTCCCCTACTGTAATTTATGGATATAGAACTATAGAAAATCGGCAAATATGTACCTCAAATCAAATTAATCTTTAGAGCAAATAAATTCAATTCATTTCGGATTTATAGTTCTGATGGGTATTATTCGGAAATCGGAATAGACGGCAAAAAAGTCTTTGCCATCTAATCGATGAAATATTGGCTATTGAGCGAAAATGTACCTCTGGCAAGGGACCCGAATACAATACAATTAAGCACACAAGAACGGTAAATTTATTTCCGAACTTGAAAAATAGACCCTCCGGAAAGGATGGATCAAACTAAAGAGAGTGGTGTGCGTTTTTCAACAAAATTTATTTTTGTATTATTTCTGCACAACCGAATGAAATTAGATGTGCGTTGGAACGAGACACCTAATGTGACCAGGAATTTATTGAGGTGAGCGAATTGATCGAGGGGTGGGGGTTTGCCCAACCGAACCGAACAACATAAACCCATACATGCTCATAGGAAAAGAGGCAGAGTAATTGAAAGTTGGAAATTATTATTGCACCGTTATTCGTCGAGCCAAGTAATGTAGGCTGTAATTCACAAATGTAACACCCTGTGCCCTGCCTGCCTGCTCTGTGTTTGTGTATATGTGGTTCAACTTTACGAGAACTACACAGTAGAGCAGCTTTATTTTATTTGAGGCGCTCGTTCATAAAAGACAACGGGCACGCGACACAACATAATATTCCGAGCAGCAGCTGCACTTTCGTCTTCTTCACCATTTATCCATTATCGATCTCTAGACCGAAGTAGGCTGTGCGCGACGGCCCGACCAAAAGTGAGGTGAAAGAAAAACAGTGAGGAAAAGTGGACATTATTAAACTGAGCAATTAAAAACTGATGTTTTGTGATTATTAAAAGAGAAATATTTTTTTTAAAAAAATAAATAAATGTGACGTAATACGCAAAGAGACTAATTCGCAACATATCGCTATTCAAACACAATTGTGGAAATATCAAAGTCATTCAAAGTACTTTTTTCTACTGATAAGAAACGGTGTGTGAATTAAACCATTTAAAGCACTTCCTTCCTGACCTGAATTGAGCGGGCTCGGGGCCTTTCAATGCTACACTGCCCTGATAATATGGCCACAATCAGTGCTCTGTCTTCGTACAA